>UCOL01001127.1:0-42450 GCA_900474335.1 Ormyrus nitidulus
TCTGCTTTGCTTGACTAAGTAAGTAAATATTGCTTAATAAACTTAAGTAAAATTTACTTACTGCGCTAGTAAATTTTGTATAATTACGTTACTTAACTTTTTAAGCAAGATTTACATACAATTTCAGTACATTTTACTAGCGATTTTACTCCGTGTAACTTTAATCGTCTGAATTAATACGATGAATTGAATTCGTACTAGAAACCTCACTGTCTGTTTTAATTTAATCGAGAAAATACTACATTCGTATAAATAAAATCGGTACAATTCAGATAGGTAGTATTCACATAGATTAAACATATAAATCTACTTACAGAACGTCACATTCAGTACCAGGAAAATCAATCAACTCTGCAACTTACCTGTAACAAAAAATAAATAACATTAAATTATAATTCATTATTAATTAGCTAATTAAGAGGTTATACGCAGTCAGGAGGCCGAATGTATATGTATATGGAAAGAAAGCTTTCGGAATAATAAGTAATAACTGATGATATAATAATTAATAAATATAATATAATAACAACAGTCACATTACAAAAAATCAATGCAGTTTTATTTTAATTTTGTAATTTAATAAAGCTAGAACAACCGAGTGGCGGCTTAATTTAGGTGGAATATTATAATACCTTTCAAGAATAATTATTTACCTTTGTTGAAGAGCTTTTTAGCAAATTCCACGCTTTATTAAACAAACATAATAGCTTGCTCAATTTTCACGCTTCAATTTTGATACTAATTTTCCTACATTATATGAAAAGATATATTTTAATAAAAGTAATATGAGAACCTGGAAATTTTAATATAAAAAAGTTCCAGTAGAATAAAAGAAGTAAGAGTTTAATATTTAAAAATTAAAGGATCCAGAAATTCTGGTATTAAAATAATAAGGAAATTCAGAAAATCTTCAACTTAATTTAAATTAGTCGTGGCAGTCGTTTAAAATTCGATTTACAATTCATTAGTTTTTCACTGGATTATTAATAAACCCAGATAACAAGCGTAATATATCTGTATATTTCGAAATTACAATATACCGAATCGCTACTGCGGAATATTAATCTTAGAGCAAGAAAATCTGGGACAGCGCAACTAGAGGAAGCTAAACGGGAGCCAAGCGTTCGAAAAGACCCCAAGAAATATATACACGGGAGTTAAAATCCAAGCGATGGTAATCTCCTTGTAAAACTCGATATTCTCCCCGGCGAAAAAGTTATATCCCAGGCGCGCACAAAATAGGAAATTTGCATGACTACGAGGAGGACGACGCCCCCGCAGTCTCCGAGGCGATTCGGACTAATAGTCGGAGGGCTGCAGCAGCGGCGGCGGCGGCAGCAGCAGCAGCGCGGTGGAAAAAGAGCCCCAGAAGTAGAAGAAGAGAAGGAGGTAAAGGTAGGGTAAAAAGCTCGCGAATTCAGAGCGGCGCAAAGTTTCCTCGTTAAACATGCTCGGAGATCTTGATTTCCCGATGTTCGCCCCGGCCAACTTCCGCGGCACCTCTTTTTTTTCTCCACCCTCTCCCTTTTGCCGGGCTTTCTTTACGGCGTCGGCGGTGGTCTCTTCTAACCTTCAAGACTCGTTCGACGTTAAAGGGTCTTACTTATCGATGAATTATCCAGTAGGGGGAGCGCCGGGGATGAAAAGGACGGCGGCGTTTCTGGCTGCAGTTAATGGGGAACAAATTTAGCCGTCGAGTGACCCGATGTTTGAGAGGACGGCGACTGGCGGACTTTCTCAACTTTCGAGAGCAAACTTAATTAAGTAATGAATCGATTATTTCTTAACGCTGTGTATCTAATCCGGCCGTTTCTTGGGGGGGAACTGTTGCACTTGATCGTTAGTATGGATCGTCAGTATGGATTTAGCAAAAATGGACTTACTTTCCTTCTGCGGAGTGCTTTGTAATTTATTTTGACGTTTCACTCTGAAAAATGTTTCTTGCTCACAGAAACAGAGAGGAGCAGAATAAAAGATGAATTTCAAGAGTGAGGAAGCGATATGAAAAGCTATAGGAAAGTCGATTCTGACAAGCACGTATCTATTTCTAGGTCAAATATTTGATTAATCTAAAAAATTTTTCTCAGCAACGCGTATCTCGTACAGCTTGTCAATTTTTATCGGAGAAATGTATCGTCGATAGAATAAATGCGGCATTGCAGTTAAGAAAGCGAATAAAGCCAATTAGCGAAAATTGTTGAAGATTTCGCATACAGCCTCCGTCTCATGGCTCCTTTTGCTCGATGAAACTATATAAAACGTTATCGCAGCAACAAAGTCAGCTTATCGCCTTTATCAGAAAGAAAAACCTTTCTCTTTCTCTCTATAATACCGACGTTACGACAAGATATACGAGCAAAAGCAGACGACTCGCATCCAAAGGCAACAAAAGGCGACGCCGCCCCTACCCTTCGCCCTCCCCATTAAACTTGGGCTTTTCGCACCTGTCACATCGTTCCGCACCTTTTGCCGAGTTAGATTTTTCCTTTTACACATCGGCACTTAGGCAAGCAGGAAGAGTCCAATTTGCTTCCTTTAGAAAAGAGATCCTGAATTTATAAAATCCAGCGGCGGCGCACGAGAGGCCGGGGGACGAAATTACGTAACGACTATTACGTTCTTTAAAAGTTTCATTTCTAAAGTTTCACGCGCAACGACTGCGAGAGGGCGCACTACTTTCGAGAGATGGTGCGTCGTAAAAATATACGGTGCGCCGACGCGCTCGAGACGCGCGGGGGCCCCGGCGCATTATGCTCCCCTCAAAGACGTGCATTTTTCATTTACATACTTTTTAGATAAAAACTTGGATTACCCTTTCATGATGCCTTTGCACTTACTTCTCGCGCGAGGCGCACTACTACTCCCCGACGTAGGGAGGTACGACACGGCCGAATGATGGAAAATTAAGGGGCGATTCGCGCAATGATTCTAAATCAGATTTTTATGGAAAGCGTTTTTGGAGCGACTGAATTTGGGGTTTTAATGAAAATTTACTCACTTTGGCGGTGTGTCATTTTCAATCATCATTTTTATACAATCGTTAACTTTGTTTCACAAAGAATTTGAAAAACACCGTGTCTTAAGAACTTAAGCAGAACTAGCAATTACCGCGATATCCAAAAGTCCATTTGCATACCTTAGCAACGCAACGCAGTTTCTAACGCAATCCCGAGTCAAGACAAACTCGAGCAAGATTCCTCGGTGAACCACCGCCCTCCCCCGTCGGCATTATTAAAGTAAGCGAAGAACGATAAACGCGCGGAATGAAAACATTTCTCCAAGCATAGAGAGAGAGAGAGACAGATACTCAGGCACTTGTAACGCGAAAATACGCCCGTGTCCCTTGGGAAGAATCCCGGGCTCGCGAAGCACACCTCTCCTCTCCCGCGAACGCATTATAGGTTCCTCGCAAGAAAGGAGCGGAAAAAGCACAGAGGAGACGCGAGAACAGAGAGGCGGAATATAATCGTGCCTGCCGATCGAAAAGGGGGGCGTCGGGAGCAGCGGAGCGTCATTATTGGCTGGAAGCTCGCCGAGCCGTGAGAGGGAGGAGAACGCACATATAGAGAGAGGGACCGAGAGAGACGCCGGCAGCGCCATGCGTGAACCTATTTCAATGGTAATAAGCCGGCGGACCGATCATTGGGTATGCTAAATATGTATATGCACGGGAGACCCATCTTCCGCCCCGCAGACGTGCCAATCAATTAGCGGCGGTGGCTGCTGCTGCCGCTCTCTCTCCCTCCCTCTCTCTATCTCTCTCTGCTATTCTACGCGCCGAGGGAAGCCTGCGCCGAAGAGGGAGCGGAGCGCAGGCTGCGCACGCCGCCGTGTACATATTTGGCGTCAAAGCACACTTGTATAAGCAAGGAGGGCAGTTTTTCGAGCTCGAGAGCGCTGTTTAATAGTTCGAGGAGGCGAGGCGCGGGAGGAAACTCAAATTCCAGGGTAAAGATAACAGCGGCCGAAGCTAATCACGGGCTTTGTTTGTCTTTTTA
Organism: Ormyrus nitidulus; assembly: GCA_900474335.1. Classification (NCBI taxonomy): domain Eukaryota; kingdom Metazoa; phylum Arthropoda; class Insecta; order Hymenoptera; family Ormyridae; genus Ormyrus; species Ormyrus nitidulus. The sequence goes on from UCOL01001127.1 coordinate 3,999, forward strand.
ACTGTGCGAAAATATTCCGCAAGCCAGACTTTACTTCTGTTCGGCGAAAAATAGTTTATCGGCAGGATGAAAATACGATCCGCGAGTCTTGTATTTTTAACCCAGAGAATTTGCGAATTAGACTAATGTCCTTTTCCCGGGGAAAGAGGAACGTGACGTATACGTGACCGCGCGCGAAGTCGGATAGCACGGGAAAATTAAGTATGCATTAAAAATATGGAAATATCCTAACGTACACATTTCCTCAGAGCGGAGATACGCGAGACAATACGTTAAACGTTATTTGAATTCTAAACAGAGCAAAAAAGAGTCCGCGGAGCTCTCTCTCTCTCTCTCCCGCGGCGCGAAAAATCCTTGAATAACTCTCGAAAATTCCGCGCGAGGCGCGGGCGTAAAAAAAAACAATATTATGCGGACGCGGCGAAACACGTCGCCCGCGATGTTTGATCAAGCGCGGAGCAGGCGGCGGCGGCAGCAGCCCCCGACGTCCATGCAGCAGCCGCGCGCACAATAATTATCCGCGTAACGCGCGTCGCGCATAGCCAAGCCGCATAGCTGCGTAACGCGCAAAGCCGCCGCCTGGTGTCGAGCCGATTCCGTGCCGAAGCCAAAGGGACCTCGTGGCTGCATTCTAAACAGGCGGCGGCGGCAGCAGCACGCGCTTATGTTTAACCCCCGGATAGACACCTCGTGTTTATTCGCAGGTGCAACCCCGGATGCGAAATTGAGTTTTTGAGGGAGAGGGGCGCGCCTGGGAGCTGACTCCGACGAAAGATCTTTCTTCCCCTCCCCTTCCAGAGCTTGCGGCAAGGCGTGATTGTTTGCACCAAGCTACGCTCTTTCCGGCGCGATTCAATCTCTTACGGAGCGAAACTTTGCATTCGGTCACTGTTGAATTTTTCCTGCGAGATGCCGGCGGAATTCAAATTTCAACTTGTCTCCCTCCGCTTGGCGAGGAGATCGAAAAAAATTTTCAAACAAGTTCAACCGATTCCCGGACGTTTTTAAAACTGGATGAAGGGAATTGGTGGTGCTTGCTTTTGCAGTTTTACTCGTTACGCTTAATGAAAGCAGCTCAGCAGGTATAGTATACCGCGGGTTCGCCGCTAATTGCGTAAATTGATAACGGTGTAAACTACGACGTCCCGACGGTGTCATAAACATTCAAATGGCCTCGGTAATTTAAATTCCGAGTTTCCATTACGTTTTACAAAGAAGCCCTTTAAATTCCGCGTATAAAAATAACGAGAGAGAGGGAGAGAGGAGAGAGTCGCGCTCCCCCGAGAAGTTCCAGCCCCGTAATACGACGGTAATTCAAGGAAACAAATGTAGCCCAATTGCTAATGAGGTCTAATAACCCGGAGAAGCAAGAAATCACACCGCGTTCCGACAGTGCCACCGCCGCCACCACCACCACCGCCAGAGGGGAGGGGGGAATGCATAAAAGGTATCACCTCAATTAGCCGCGCTCTCCGAGCACCATTGAGAAAAGTTTCGACCAGGGCCTGAACCCCGGCCGTTCGCTCGTTCGCGCGAAATAACACTACCGGGAGACACGCCATGCAGGCATTAATCAGCCAATAAAGTTAAATAATGGCGCTCGAGTTTATTAAATGTGCTTCGGAGGGATCAAAGTCGGAAATTTCTCGGAGGATTGATGGGACGAGGATGCTCTTGAGCCGCGGCTTATCTTTAATTCAGTTCTTGTAATCTGCAGTACTTTGCAAGCTAAGTATTAGAGTCACTGTGACTAAAGAGATCTGCAAAAAGAGCGTAGAACAGATCTCTTATCATCCATCAATGGTATTCATTGTACCACATCATCTCCCTCCATTAAAGTCACAATATTAGTATTAGAATAAAAGCATTAAGAGCCATATCCTCCGGCATGAATCGCCGAGTCCATTGTTCGGGCTAGAAAGAGTTAACCTAACCGGAGGATCATCCGTTCTACCGTCAAGTCGGAGCATTCCAGCCATTAATATCGAGGTTCGGAAGCGGCGGCGGCGGCGGCGGCAGGCAACTATCACACTAAAATCCTCCACGGAGCTGTCAGCCATTAAATTCTCCCGATTCATCCGGCCATAATCAGACCATCGTCGCGCACACCTCTCTCCCGGGGGCACATTCTATTACAGCGTTTTCGGGGCGCGAGGCGCGGCGGCGGCGGCGGCTAACGAATCGCGCCGGATCATTAAGAGCCTTTGCCGGGATCAGCCCGGTAGTAGCAGCTTTTCAGCTCGCTCGCCGGCACGCGGTGGCGGCGGCGTCGGCCGGGGCCACCCGGGAAAGTTTGCCGTACGCGCGGCCGCATATAAGCCAAGCTCTCGCGCGTACGCCTAATTTGCAGAGTGAAACCCGAGCTGCTAGGCGAGAGAGAGAGAGAGAGAGGGCCTCTCCCCCGAGCGTGTCCCGGCTATTATCAGATGCTATCGCGAAGGGCTGCACGGGAAACTTGCTCCGCCTCCGAACGGCGCAGTCACGGGCTGCAGTGTGCGGCTACGGCCGGTGGAGAGTGCATTATCGCCCTTTTTGACTCTTATTTTGCTTGGAGCTGAGCTGGCCGATGTCGTGTGTGATTGCGGGGAGGGGGTGGAGCGAGCGATCGGGGGATAGGGTTGTCTGCTGTGCTTTTGGTACACGAGATTATCGGCGGGGTCGAAATTCTTGGGGGCCGTTCGAGCACAAAAACCAATTGAGCAATTCATTAAGATCCTTTTGGAAGTTGACTGGCCAGGTAGCTGTCGTCGTATGAAAAGGTATGCAATAATATGCGTAAACTCAAAATTTGAGCTAAAATTGAGACGATGCCCTGCTCCTTGTTATGAACAGCTTTGTTGGCAATTGAACTCTGATGTTGCAACAAAGTATTAAAAGTCGAGGTAAGCAGGTTAGGTAACCTCAAACCTCAACGTCATTATGAAGTATTTTGTAACTCTCAATGAAAATTCATGCAACTCTGTATGATCGTTCTTTTCAATAGTACCTATTCCAAGTAAAATACAGCAAAGAAAAGCGCTTAAAAGTATATAAATTAATCAAGCGATGCAGGGAGCAGCCGCTGTTGAACAATTTCGGCGAAACGACGACGAAATAATCGTGGCCGTTCATCAACGGATGCCTAGCAATTCTACCTGGGTGACGACGTTTTACGTTAAAGACGCGCATAAGCCAAAAGGGCCGCGCAGTGAAGCTACGCGTATCGTAAGAAACCCTCCCTCCGACTTTGCTTTAACGAAATTTGCAAAATAATTGACGGCGCGAGCAAAGCTAATTAGTTATAAACTCCCGAGACCGAGTGCAGCAAGCAGCATTTACAGATGAAGCAAAATTTAAGAAAACCCAGAACGTTTAATTAATTAAGTTTAAAAATAATTGTCCCCTCTGCCTGCTTCGTCAAACAATGCAAAAGCTCCTCGTCATAATTGCCGGTTAAATACCCGGATTTCAGCATCGCCGCGTCGGTGCGCACTTTAACAGGGATGCGGAAAACAATGAGAAAGAAATAAACTGTACTTAAAACAAGACCGACAAACTCCCTTCCCCCCTCCCGCGGAGCCCTTTTCGCTCGAGATTAATGGAACGAAGGCAAGTCGTCGTAGCGCAAGTAGTAAAAGCCTCGCCGGGGCTCGACGACTAACTAGAAAAACAAAGTGAGCGCGGCGGGGCGCCCCGGCCGCTTGTGCAAAAATAATAATATCAAATGCGCAGCCCGAGCTGGCTGGCTCTCTTTTTCGCGGCGCGGCGAGAGAAAACGCTTTGCCTTTGAAAGGAAAGTCGGAGAGAGAGAGAGAGAGAGAGCCGCTTGCGCGCGCCCTCTTGACAGCGGTGAAAAGCGACGCGTGCGCGAGCGCGCCGAGGAAAATTAATTTAATCATAGGGCGAAGCTGGCTTTGGAGGCTCAGAGACCGAGAGACCGGAGAGGGAGAGAGGGGGGGGGGGAGGACGCAGTTTTCTCTCGCGAGCTCCATCCTTGGGAAAAAGGGGGTAATAAACGTTGTTTTCATTGTCGACGTCGTAAACTCGCCCGTCTGTCTTCCCTCCAGCTCGCGAGAGAGCTCCGGCAAAAATAAACGCCTCTCTCTCTCTCTCTCTCTTTCTCTTTCTCGGCGTTTTTTCTCTCCTTCGCAGGGGGGCGTGAGAAATGTGGCTAACGGGACGATTTTCCTTTTAGTTCTTTTTGTCGTTATTTTAGTTTATAGAGGTTTGGAATCTTGCTAGGAGGACTTGAGATTTCGAGGAAATTTTCCCCGATGAGTGGGACGTGATAAATTAATGTGTGCCGTATATTTTTTTTTTTTTTTTTTTTTACTTTCCGGATCGTTAATAACAATGATTTATGATCAACATATAACTTTTTTATACTTTCAGAGTATTTACTGCAGCCATTAATATGAAGCTGCTTTTAATGTATGAAAGCGGTAATCTTGTGTTTTAAATTTTAAATATATAAAAGCGTCGCGTTATGATCGCAATTTGTAGATAATTATGAAGCATTGCAACGAATCGAACTTGAACGTCGTTTCTAAAATTGATATATATTTTCGAGGAATTTTAATTAACTTTTTGTCTTCCCCCAATCTATTTACGTCAAACGTACGATAAAGTCATTTTACGTCGAATATAAACAAATTCCGCGAGAACGTCATTAAAAAAAAAGAGGAGCTAATGCAATAAATTAGCGTGCCGGAAAAAAATATGCCACGTAATTCTCTCGAGTTTAATTCGGGACAAACCGCAGCGAATTTACGATTCGGCTCTTAAAACGGGCGAAATCCGATTGTATGATTATCCCGTTAATCGAAAATTCCACGGCGTGCGAATCGTTAAATTATTACAAAAACTCTTCCCCTCTCACGGTTCCTCCGCAAAAAAAAAAAAAAAAAAATTCGCGCGCGCATCATCCCCGGCCAATGAAAAAAGGAGGAAAAAAAAGAGAGAGAGGAAAAAAGCGACGTTTCGCCGTCGACCTGCAATGCACACGAGCGCGGCTTTAAAACCAATAACCATCATCCGCACTCACGCTTTAGCCGCCGCCGCGACTTTTCAGTTCTCTCCCCCTTCCTCCTCGCTGGTCTGGTCGCCGATCGAAGTCCGCATCTCTCTCTCTCCTCTCGCGGGAGGATGGAAATTTGTTTGGTCGAAAACAAATCTCCGCTTGGTCGTTATAGTGGCGAAGGGGAGGCGAAAATAAGGGCGAACGAGCCGGACAATCGAACGGGGAGGCGCGCGCGCGCGCGAATATCTACGGGGGAAAAACGTTTTCGAGAGGAAATCGCGCCGAAAATCTAGCGCTCGAAATCGCTCGGCCGTTAAACCCCCGTACTAACTGGGAGAAAGCGAGCCGAAAAAACTAATAAGGTTCATTTTACTTTCAAATGCGCGCCGTTCCCTTGATTGTGATGGATGAAAATTGTAAATTTTTATTAGCTTCCCTCGTGGCTGCTGATTTTTATTGATCGGACGTGATAATGGATGGGGTAATCGGTAAATAAATCTGACAAGCTCACCCTGGCGATGCTGCTTGTCGAAGCGAATTGACCGAGTAATTTATGGAGCCTATAGTCAAGAAATATATAGCAACGCCGTAAGCACGTGATCAGCATGTAAGGATATTATTAACTATTGAACCGCTGGAATTTTTTATCACCGCAATTGCGTCATAGAGAGGTCGACTGCTGTTTAACCTCGACCATGAAAGAGACGATGATGGACTAGAAATAGGCACGAACGTGCTATTTTTAATTACGCAAACAACCTTAATTATTTACGACGCCTCTCTTTTTAACTGATTAAAAGCAAAATTTCGCTGAAGAGTATAATATCCTCCTACCGCGCGGACATGGAGAATTCTGTACACTCCGTCTCTCGGCCAATCCCTCGGAGTATACAATAATCCTAATGGGAGTAGATGGGTTTGAAAAGCTTTGCGCAAATTAGAGCTAGTCGGATAAAGATGCGCGGCGGCCGTGACACACGTTATACCCCCGTCACTCATTTGTCAGTGTGCTTTTAAAAAGGATATGAATTCGTACGACGTCAGTTTTCAACTTGATTATATGAATATTTTTCGGAAACGTTGGGAAACGCGCCCGAAACCGAATGCCTGGCTTAATTCTTCGAGTTAAATGATAGTTTTTACGGCGCCGCGGTCGTCGACACTCTGCAGACTTTACTTAACGACGCCTATACCCTGAAACAAAGTTACGACGTTTATTCTGGCTCGGGCAACTCAAACTAATTTCCATTATTTAGTTCTGATGCAAGTGTCGCGAGAGGGCCTTAATCAAACGCAGTCAGCCCCGCGTCAGTTCCCACTTCATTAGCAAAAACTCCCGACTGCGGGGAGAGAGAGAGATAGAGAGAGCGCCTGAATTTATTTTTCCTTCGGCCGCAATTCGAGCGATAAATTCTCGGCCTGCCTGTGTGTGCGCGTGTGGGTGGGTGCCTTTTTTTCCCAATCTCGCGTGGGAATGGCTCGCTGCTGGCTGCCGTGCACACATGGACGGATAAAAGGAGAATCGGTGACATCGCCGGGGGCGATGCATCGCGGCCGCTCTCTCTCTCTCTCTCTCTCTCTCTCTCTCTCTCTCCCTCTCTCTGTCCTCGGCACTCGGAAAAGAGACCCGCGCTCTGCCTTCCCCTGGAATATAGGCCCGTCGAGAGAACGAGACGGAGAGTTTCCGAATGCCCGAGGTTCGCGGTGTGTGTGTGTGTGCGCGCGCGGAACTGCCTATATACGACGAGAGGAGAAACAGAACGCAGAGGATTGCCAGAGGAGGAGGGATGGAAATGGCTTAGGGGGATGAAGCGGCGAGGGACGGGTTATGGATTGCTCGGCCGAATCCGCTCGGTTTCTGTAACCCGAATACCTTACCCGGAGAGGAATGAAGCCGAGAGGGAGAGGAGGAGGATGGAGATAGATTGGAAGTACTGGATGCTTGCGAAGTAACTTTGGTGTTTCGGGATTAAAGGCAAAGGTTTTGGCTTTGAATGCGCCTCTTTTTTCCGCCTCCCCCCACCTCCTTCCTACTTTCTCTTCTTCCGCGGGTGCATAGGATCGTGTTTTTCGGCTGCAGTTTTGAACTTTGTCCCGAAATCGCTGCAACAATGTATCAGCAACTTGGCTCCGCCGAGCTTTCCGAGGTGGAAACGCGCGAGGTAATTCCGAATCCATTAGTGCGGTGAGTAACGACTGCAGTAATTGAAATCAAAGGCTGATAAGGCGTTATTAACTTCTGAATCGAAAAGAACTTTATTGCACCGAGACATCAAGTATCGGAAACTCTACACACACTGGGGCTCGATATTTTGAAAAAAGCTCCGAAAGAACAGGAGCGGCGATCTTATCGGATACGTGACCGTAAAATAGATATATCCCCCGTTTACTTCGAATATATGTCAAAACTTTTTTAATCGACGATAAAACGCGGGGTAATCTTTGTTTGCGCGTAAAACCCACATCTTCGCGCTCCGTCGACGTTCGCCGATCAAAACGTTGTCGAACCCGTATCCCAAAAGCTCGCCGATGCGCCGCAGAGGACCGAAGGGCGCATATTTCCTTGCCACTCCGAAAAATAGCGAAAGAGCCGAAAAACGCGGCTGAAAGCCGGGAGAGAGCTCACAATCATCGACAGAGAGAGAAAGAGAGAGAGAGAGAGTGAAAAGCCGGCGCCGCTCGCGTACTCACACACAGAGATCTACATAGCGGCTACATTTCGGCTTGTGACCTGTCCTCCTCCTCCGCTTCCGAATGCTCTCGAAGCTTACTTTGCACGCCGATCAATAACGGTCCGCGTTTCACACACACACACACACACACACGTAGAGAGGGAAGGGATTTTCCCGTCCTCCGGGGAAAGCCCTCCGTTGCATCGGCGGATTTTAAGTCAGCCAAAAGCTCCCTCCCTCCGTGCTTTATTTCCATCTTCGTGGCGGCGGCGGCGGCGGCGGCGGCAGCGAGTTAAGCTGTCCGTCCTTGACGAATCGTCCGGCGCGGAAAATTTAGCCGAGTCCGCATGCGCCCGCCAAGAGATACGACTGCTCGGGGGGAGGGGGGGGGCGTAGTCGGCAAAGCGAAAAAAGAATGCCCTTTATCCCGCAGCTGCCAGGCCGGCTTATTGGTTGTCGTGCGCCCTGACGCTGCTGGAAAATATCTACGGCTATCTCCGCTCCTCGTGCTCCGCGGGGCGAGCTGCCCCCAAAGTAATGTGGGTCACTTTGACTGGATATCTTTGATAAAGCCCGGCTGTATTTTATTGGGACGGATGTTTATATTCGCGGGGAATGGGTAAAGGCGGCGCGGTCAAAGGGAGTAGCCGAGCTTGCGGCTTATCTTCGGGAGAGCTTCGTCGCGAGCTTTTGCAAGTGTAACGTTGGCCGAACAATAAACTTTGGCCCTTTTTAATTAAACGGGAGATTGTTCGCGCGACGTTTTTAGAAAGTAAGTAAGCAGCATCTGCTAAAAGATTACAATAAAATCGTAAATTTTCACGGGATGCTGCTAACACAGTCTGCGTCAGAATAAAGTCGGCGCCCCCAAAAAATTTTTTAATGAAATTCCGCCAACTTACTCGCAGAAATTTAATTAAAATTTCGCGCTCTCGATATTTAAATACCGCGAGAGAGAGCGCAATTACATTCGTAGAGTTCCGAATAAACTCTGTAAACGATAATCGATCCTCGTCGGCGAGCGTTAACGAGAAGTGCAAACAGATTCATTCTGATTTTTATCGCTCCCCGGCACAAAGACATTGTTTCGCGTTTCGACGGGATATATTTGTCGCTCGTGTAAATACGAAGTCGAGGAGGAAGAGGGGGGAGGGGGGAAGCATGACTGGCTGATAACGTCGGGCTTTTTTACGCCGCTAATTGCCAAGAATCGATATGAGGGCTACGGGCCGCCGACAATATCGCGACCGAGCGGTTAACAAAAGTCCAATCGCTTTGAACGGGCGCGCGAAAATTTCGACGCAAAAATTGCGAAAGCTCCTATGATTTCGGTTTGCGGACCGGGCTTTTTTGTTTCCGCTGATGACAAGGGTCCTTCTCTTTCTCTCTCTCTCTCTCTCTCTCTCTTTGATCGCCGGCTTTTTTTTCCTCGCGATCGCGGAAATTGTTCTGATCGATGTGCTTGATGATATTGAATCGTGGGTATTTTTATGTAAATTTTGAAATGAAAATAATTATTACTTTGCTTTAAATTCTGCACCCATTCAAAGTTATTAATACTTACTCGATCCTCTTACTCATCAATTTGCTTTCACCTTCATTGATTCCAGTGACTTATAAAAGACGCTTTAATCGAAATATATTCAGACCATCTCGTCAAATCCCCCTCCTCGGGAAAAACATCTCGTATTTACCGGGAGAGTCGCCGGGCAGCGAGAAACTTTTCATGCTTCCAGCTTTTTGACTTCTCTTAGCGGCGACTTTTTCGCGGTTACCTCTTTTGCGTCCCTAAGTTACCGCTTCCTTATTCTTTCTTTCCGGCGGCGGGGCGCGCGGAGCGGGTTATACAGGCTCGTCGACTAAAGCCGCGTTTTCCGCCACTCGTATCTTTCTTTGCGCGCTCCCATTTTCTTGGGGGGGCGAGGCGATCCTTCTCTCGGGCCAAAGCTCGCCGCTTTCCTAAGTAACGCTTTTTCTCTCGCCCGCGCGCTCACTCCCACGCTAACGTATCGAACCTTTTGAATTCTGTTTTTTCGGGAGATTCGGTACTCCGTCGATGTAATCCCGAAAATGAGATTACGCAGCCTTTGATTCGATTTTCTGTGCGGGTTTTTCGCTCCTGCAAAATTCGACGGAAACTTTTCGGAAAGGAAATTTTTTTGTTGGACCCTTTTTTTGGCCCAAAAATTTTTCTATATTTATATTTACTCGGTTTCTTGCTTGCCATATAGACGATGTAAAAGAGGCTGTTTTTAAATAAATGTACGAGTTGAATTTCAAATTTATCCGGGTAAAAGCAGCTGCTTTAAAGTAGGTTTTACAAAAAAGTAGCAAAGAATATACTAAAACAGAATTCGCGAAAACTATCAGCCAAATTGGCGAAAAGCCTTTCGCCGCAGTGCCTTACAGCTCTTTTTACGAGGTAAAATCAAATAAAACGCTTGAAATTCAAGAGCGCACAAAAGCGCCGAAACATTCCTACGGGGCGAAAGCTCGCACAGAGTCGAGGGGGGACAGCACAGTGGTGGCAACGGCTCGGCGACGGCGACGACAGAGAGAGAGAGATGAAAAATCCGTTCGGTGTCAAAAAATAAAAGGCCGAAAGTGCGAAACTGCGTGCGCAGCGACAGCTGACACAGGCGAAATCTTGTTATAGCGCGCTCTCGCGCCGCGAACAAAAAAAAAGAGCGCAACGGAGAGAAGACAGAGGGTGCGAGAGAGAGAGAGAGAGAAAGAGAGGGACAACGGAAGGTTGCGTGAAGCTTTACACGTGGAATAATCGCGGGCGTGGTTCGTTACAAGATTTTCAGGGAGATATAGCCGGAGCGAGAGGGGGGGGGCGAAATAACACGGGAAAAATGGAGAGATTGAAAAAGGAACGGTCGCGCGAGTGGAATGCGGGACTGTATGACGTGCGCGTGCACTTGGATAATTAAGTTACTCGGGGGTATATCAGCGTCCCCGAATTTTGCTTATATTCGGGATTTATCATTTTTTTCCTCGTAGCCATGGAGGTGCACACTTTTTTGAGTGAACGCGGTGGCGTGTTTTCGGAAGTAATTTGAGAGAGGAATTTGTAAGCTTTTGTTTTGACGCTTTCGAGTTTTTTCTGCAGGTTCAGGTTGCAACGGCTGGTACCTTGGTTTCAAGGGAGAAACAGTTTTTCCTTTGAATATTAAACGCTCCATGGAAGAGCAGCAATGCATAGTTATTAAATATTAAAACGCAGCTTTCAGCTTTGAATGAAGAAAAATGGAAACGCAGAAATTTAAAATCTCAGTCTCCCAATTCAAAGAGTCCTCCCGACGTCGTCTTCCTTCAGGTTGCCCAACAAAATTTACAAACCGGCATCATCGACTAATTCCTCTGCAGAGAACGAAAGCACAAAATAGTCGCTCGTCAAAAGAAAAAAGCGGCCTGAGAAGAGAGACAGACACAGCAGATTGGCAAAAGAAGTGCTCGATAGAGCGGGGCGGAAACTATGGGAAAACCAAAAAAAGGGAGACCCGGCCGATAGTGAAAATGAGCGAGGGGGAGAGATGCACGGCGGCGGGCGCGTCGAGTGGAAGAAAAAGAGAGAAGAGGTGTGAAAAGCGCGCCGTCCGGGAAAAAGCTTCAGAGCCGAGCTCGAGCGGAGAGAGAAAGATCAAAGGACGCTGATGTTGTTTAAGGCGCGAGCCAGGGCATGCAGAAAGGACACGAAGCGAGAGAAAAAAAGCCCGGGGGAGGGAGGGAGGGAGGGACGCGCTCTTATACTCCTCGCTTTCCAGTACCCTTCGCTGATGCGCGCCTAAAGTGTACCGGTCGCTTAAGGGACGAACGAAAATATTCGCTGATATTTAGCTGCACGCAAAAGGCGGCGGGACGCGGAGCGGAGTCGGGGAGAAATTTTTATTAAAAATTTTACGCGGCCGAACGGAATTTGTGGAAAACAGCAATTTGTTTGCGCAAAGTATTCGCGGATTCTGCGGAAAATGAAATGCTCAACGGGTAGTTGAAAAAATTATTTAAATTCACTGGAAAATTGTTCTTGCAGTAATTTTGCGGTTTTAAACAGAAATGCGGATAATTTTTTTGCAAAAAAATTTCCGGCTATTTCATACGCTGCATTCATTTCAATTAACAAAATCTGAGAATCATGAATTGCGCTTTTCTCCTAAAATAATTTTCCCCGTCTAATTAATTAAAATTCAAATTTTTCAAGCCCTCGCCAATTCGCCTCGATAAATATTCCCCTATATAAATATTCATAAAAAAACTCGACTCGACAGCCCCCTCGCAAAAAATTCCTTAAAGAAACTCGCAGCCGGCCGTTCGACTGCACTTCTGTCAGCCACTCGCGCTCTCGAAAAAAAGTCTCATTGACCCCCTATTGTCGGGAATCCGCTGACGCGGCGGGAGCTGCAGTCGTGCAGTCACCTCGAGGGAGGAGAAGCGGAGCGCGGGCCAGAGCGGGGACGGAGGCACGTCGCGCGCGTTAATTTAATAAAGCGCGAAATTCACGTTAAGGGCTGGCTGGCTGGCTGACTGGCGACCCTCTCCGCGAGCCTGCCCTGTCGCTGATGCGGGGGGTTATTACCGGGCGAGGTGTCGTCCTTTATGCATCGCGCGGGGTTAATTCCACCACGCGGCCGCCTCTTTCCATGTACGCGCGCGCCGCCGTAATTATTCCGTGAGCTTTTAGAGCCGGGGACGAAATTTTCGCCGGACGGCCCGTTATATTTAATGCAGGAGCCGTAGTGCCCCCCCCCCCCCCGTGGCCCGATCTTTTTTCCGGGAGAGCTCTTTGCTACCGGACTCATTGTTTTCTGCTGTGTTTTCGAATTCGTTTGCCGGGGGGTGTGAGGGTCAAAGTTCGTTGTGATTTTAAGAGATTTCGAGCAATGTTTGAGAGGCTAGATGCTTCTTTTGGAGCGGCCGATTTCATGCAAATAGAGTTTATGTTTTTACAAGGTTATAATGCCGTTTTAAAAGGCGGCATTAAATTTCAGTGGATAATCCGACGATTTGTTGTAACAGATATACGTGTTTTCAGAAATCAGCTCTCGCGATGAAAAATATGAGTTGATGCACATTATTCGAAAGTAAATAATACTTTCAAAACAGTTATTTACCCGCATTAATATATTTCCGTGAAAAGAAACACGATTATACATAAAAGCAAATAAAAATATCACGATTCGCACAAAAAATTCAATTATACAAATAGCCCAGGGGCTCTTTCACAAACATTATCCTCTTAATATCCCTTTATAATGAACCTTTCCAAATAAAAGTAATAATCACTCTGACACATTTTACCAACAGCGCCGTATTTCTATGCGCAAAAGCAATCTTTATAAAAAGCAAGCTCCAAACATCTCCGCGAAGTTTAATAAAACAAACCTCGCCAGCGTCAAAGTTGGGCTACAGCTCATTATATTTAAAACATTTAATTATATTTAGAGCCTCCCCCTAAAGAAAGCGCTGACCCCATTAAAGCCCCCAAACTCCATAAAAAGTAACAGCGAACATTTCTTCTCTCGGCCGCTGTAAACTAAAAAGCGAAAAAGCAAAACAAGAAGGAAGCAAAAGGGTAAGAGGAAGCCGCCGCGCGTTATAACCGCCCCGGCAAGCAGGGGGTAAAATACCGGCGTATTTTCGCCGTCAGTTTGAAAAGCATCCGAGGCTGCCTCCTCGATGGTTTAGAGCGCGACGTCGGTGACGGCGGCCGACGAGTATCGTTATACTGCTGCAAATGCACTTAATGCTTAATTGCATCTCCTCTCCTTTTAGCGGCACTTGATGATGACCGCGGTAATGCAATAGCGGCTTTCGCAGCCGTCGACGCTGCTGAGAGAGAGAGAGGCGAGGTACGTCCTAATTCGATGAGGAAGAAAAGAGAGAGAGCGGCTCCACCTCCCTTTTTTCGATATTTCGCCCTCTCGAAAAATTGAACGACGCGAAATCAAGTCGAAAAAGAGGCAGAGCTCCGAATTCATCGAGTCGAGTCCCAGGATTCGCGTTTCATTAAGCCGGCAGGGGGGGGGGGTGCGGTGGAAAGAGAGCAGCAATCGCCCCGAAATTTAAATCGGCTATTGCGATGGATTTGGGTTAAGAACCAGTGGAAAAAGCCCGTTTAGGTCCGACGGGAAGACGAGAGGATTTTAGCGTTTGAGCTTCTTTGTAGGACGGATAAGTGGCGAGTAAAAATCCTCGTGAAATCTCGGCTTCCTTTCGCGCAATAAACTTCGCGGCTGAATAGCGAAAATAATAATGATGCGTCGGGTATTTAGTTTCTTTGATACTTTTCAGGAAAAAATTTGAATTTCCCGCTGAAATTTTATCTTTTTCGCAGCGGCTTCCTTGCGAGCAACAAAGTATAATCATTATGGCTTGAAACACGTCTAGTTTGCAGCCTCAGCGGAATAATTTAATGGCTCTCGCTTTCTGCTTAATTGAAAACCGAGCAAGACTCTGAAACGCTCGACAACGAACCACGGCGAGAAGTCAGACAATTATATCGCCGCGATGTCAAAAATAAAACTCGAGGGGCAGCCGGAATAGTAAAAACAACGAGTAGCCTTCGTTACAAAGGCTGCGGGTAAAAAAGGGCAATACAAACGCGCCTAGATAAAACTGACATAATAACATTTCGTAATCCGCATAATTCCTCGCACGAGCGCGAAAGAGGCCAACCGGAAGATAAAAGCGCGCCGCGGGGACACGCCGGGGAGGAGCCTCCCCCCAATTTAAATATAACAGAGCTCAGGCGATCGTTTATCGTCTTCTCTCGGGGAGTTCTCGGGGGGAGAGAAAAAAAGAGGAGAACGAAGGAGGCGAGAGACAGAGATAAAACAGGAATGAAACGAACCGAAAAAAAAGAGGAGGAGAGAAGAGCGCGAGGAGAGCAAAAATAACGATACCTGCAGCGGCGGCGTTAAGAGAATGGACCTGGATTTTATGAACTATAAAACGGTAATGTTTTATTAACACCCTCCGTTAAAAAGTTATGATTAGAATTAGATATCTTGACTGTGTATACGTATTCAATGCGTCGTAAGTTATTAAAAGCGAATTTTTCGAGGGCTCGCAGAAAAATATTTTTCTCCCCGACTATTAACGTCAATATCGAAGCGCTAATTATATAGCATCCTCCAATATTCGCTGTAAACAGCACCTCCGACTGACCGTTCCCTCGGCTGAAAATGCGCAGCGAAAAGTTCGCCCTCTTCGTTTAACTTTTCTCGGGGATACGGATGCGCATCCCCCGCACGGCTGAAATTAGAAAAATAGCCTCCCCGAACTGGGCCGACTCCTTTTTTCGCGCGGAAGATAGAGTACTTTGGTGCGGTGCGCGGAGCTCTCGCGTTTAGTCGGAGCGTCCGTGTTACGTAATGGAGCGCCGGACGCGTATCCTCGGCGGGATCGCGAGCCGGGGCCGCCGCTATGCACCGAGGGCGAGGATGCCTACGCGCGCGTAATTACATTTTCGATGATGTTATCAATTTTATTGCGCTGCCAGAAGCGACGGCCGGGGAAGAAATGGCCCTGCGGGCGGAGAAGCGCCGAGCTGCTTTCTTTGAATAAACTGTTCTAGATTTGGATTAAGGTTCGTAATGGTGTTATTTGCCTTTGTTGGATTCTTTGGGGGATGATTGTATTTGTTAAATTGAGTAGTGAAATTTCAGTTGGGAAAGAGAAGTTAAAGAATCCTTTTAATTCGATGTGAAAGTTTAAGAAAAAGAATATTCTCTTATTCGATGAATTTGTCAATTTTATAAAAGAGTTATTTCATATTGAATAATGTTCGAGCATATTCCGCATGACACTTTTGTCCGACTTTATTTTCAGACTTTGTGCTATTCATTCATTCATTCATTCATTTTGAAAAAAGTGTTCCGAGAATAAATTTGAAACTCGAAATTTCAAGACTGGTATTTTTCGATTAAAGTCTTGCTTTATTAAATTTTTTTCTAGAATTAAACCAAGTAAATGCGCATTTAATGGTTTTTCATTACTTCAAATTAACGTCACTCGAAGATTTATAGCTTTACTACCGGATGCCTTGCCAGTGGCGTTTATTGGCGAAAGACTAAAGTAACAAATTGAGGGGTTAAATTAATTTTAGTTTTCACGGCGCGCGTTAAATTTTTACCAATTACGCCGGAGAATGCGGCAGATTACCGCCACGGACAGCTTACCTGAAACAGAAATAAAAAATACGCCTGTTAATACATTTCCAGGAACACTAATGTAATGTAGCTTACATTATTAGGCTAAATCCGCAATTAGTCGGCGTTGCGGGCGATGAAATATATTAAAAAAAAAAAGTAATAAGAGACGAGGCCGGTAAAAATGAAATTGCGGTCGTAAACCGTCTTTCAGCGCTTAAAAAATGCTCATTCTCAAGATTCAGCCAGATATTAGAAAGAAAACGAATGAGCCTCCATCTCTCGTAACCAACAACAGCGCTGAAAACTAACTCAGCCTCTCTCGCATTTTCCGAGCTTATCAGCGGCAGAATGAATTTCAAAAGTCGGAGCTTTACGGCCCTGAAAAAAATCTCCCGTCCCTGCGGCCATTCAAAACTTTCGTCTCCCTCGTCTCTCCCTCTCTCTCTCTCTCTCTCTCCTTCGCCGCGCGAAAACACACAGAGAGAGCTTGCAGCCCGCATCGTTCCTTTATCTTAAAAAAAATAAAAGAGGGCCACTTCTCGGTCGCAAGTTTTTTTTTTTTTTTTGTCGCCCGGCGCACGGCTTGCATAACGCCTACGTCGCGAGAGAGAGAGAGAGAGAAAGAGGGGGGAGATCAATTACATTACGGCACGCACACGCGCGGAGACGCTGCAGAAATTTGACTTTCAGATTATACACGGGGTGTGCCGCCCTGCAGCGGCCAACGGCCAGAAATATATACGGCTCTGCGGATGGTGGAAAGACAGAAAGAGGAGAGAGAGAGTGAGAGAGAGAGCTGATTCAAGGCGCTTTGCTAGGGAGGGAAAAAGTAGGGGTTCAACGGGCGAGGACGTTGGAGTCGGGTCGTTAGAGCTCCTAATGAGAGTCCCCGGTCCCTCGCCTCCACCCCCCCTCTCCACCCCCGCCTCGTCTCTTTCTCGCTGACGACGACTACGATGACGACGACGACGACGACGGCCCTTCGCCTTAGCTCTCACTCCACCCACAGGCCATTTTCTCTTTTTCTTGCGCGCGGCACTTATCGCTCGCTCGCTCGCTCATCCGGGCCATTTTACTCGAGCGTCATTTCCCCCCAGCCCACCCCCCTAGAGGGGAGGGGGCCGAGGAGGGATTAGAAAATCTTTTTGACGGACGCCGCCGCGATAATTGTTCTACATCTCCGAGAGCCCTGATACTCTCGGGCGCTAATTATCGGAGCGGAGTATTAAGGCGATGGGGGCTGCTGCTGCTGCTTTTCATTCTCACGCGATACGCTTCGCCACCATCGGCGGCCGCTTGATGAATGCGAATTTTCGAGCCGCCTTAATGATGCTGGCGGCTCGTTTCGCGCGCTCGAGCGAGATGTTTGAATTAAGATTATTCGGCTCCTTTACTCCGGCCCTCGAGCCGTGGAAATGTCGTTGAGATCGTTATTTGTAATTTTACTGGTTAGGGTGGTGTTCTCTGCTTTTTGACGCTGCTGATCAACTATTTTTTTTCAATTTTACGAATGCATCGGTAAAAGAGGAACGAATTCGTTACTTAATTTCGGTACACATGTGCAAAGTGCCCTCGAACTACTAGCCAAGTTTATCGACAAGTCTTTAGCGGAACGAGGTAACTAAAAGCGTAAAGTGCATAAAAGATGCATATCTGCGCAGCAGCCAAGTAAGAAATATATGAAGGCGCCGGCGTTGTTCCGAATTCAATTTCAATGCAAATGTTTTTATTATAACTTTAAATTGAAATATACATACGTATTCCCCCCTGCCTTTACCTAGTATCGACGTATATCTCGCAGAATAAGAAACGCAGAGATTTTTATCGCGTCGCGTCTCTGAAATCGATTGTTTACGAATGCAGCGGACGCGGGGGCCATTTAATGCACGCGCATCTGATTCAACGGGATTTATTCAACTGTAACTCGGCGCTCGCTTATATATATGTATATATGTATGCGAGACTGCTCGCGACACTTTGAAATAAAAAATTTTCGCTAATGCACGACAACGAAATGTATAAGTTCCAGCTCAGCAATTCCGACGTCCATTGTCTCCTCCGCTTTCAATTACACGTTATATTCTTCTCCTCATAATTCCCTCCACACTCTCTCTCTCTCTGCCGCTCGCTCGCGCGCGTCTTGTCATTCTCAAAGAAACTGAGCGGAGGAACAAAACGAATCCCCGAGGAATACAATATAAAGTCAGAAGAAAAAAAAGAAACGAGCGAACCGTTATATATATATATATATATACGGGGGAGAAAAAAAAATTCGCGCTCCGCTCTACGAGAGATTTTATCATCGCGGATATAAACCGCATACTTTTCCCGAGCGGGGCGGCGGGATGAGAAAGGAGAGAGAGAGAGAGAGAGAGAGAAAAAAAGCAGCTTCGCCCGCGGGGTTGGCGCGGTCATCCGTTCAATATTGTTTCTGCCATTGTGGCATTCGTCTCGTTGTAGTCTCGGGGCTGACTCTGATTAACAAGAGGCCTCTGTGACGTCATATATACGCAGCGGTACAAGTGCGGCAAATGAAACTCGAGGATGGACGCGAGGATAGGACGGATAGCTGCCTGGATAGATGGGCGAACGGTCGGAGGGAGGAGAAGAGAGAGAGATGACGAGAGAGAGAGAGAGAGAGACGAGGAAAACTGCGTGCGAGCCGCAGCAAGCTCGGAAAATATTTTAGTTTTTTCAGCGCTCCTTTTTTTTTATCCGCCCCGGCCTGTTGTTTCAATTAAAACGCGATGCGACGTATCCTTTACTAGCTCTGCTGTACCGGAACGAAAGCCGGCCGCCATCGGCGCTTTTTTCGCCGCCCATCGTGTCCCCGACACGCGCTGTTTTAATTGCGTCATTGCTTATGAGAGAGAGGGCCGATTGTTAAGGCTGAGTGCGCAGTTTGCTTAATGATGGATGTGATTCACCGCGAAGAACCGATATTCTTTAAGTTTATCGTTCGCTTTATAGATGCTGCTTTGCATCGTACACTATAGATATTTCCTTTTTATTCATTATAAAATTCACTAAATCCCTATAAAGGCAACCTTTACTATCGCGAACGATGGAGCCGTATACATATTCTCATAAAAATCGTCTATCGCTTGCTTGTACTTCGAACATCAATAAATGTATCAAGCTGATGTTGCTCTTAATAATCTAAATACATTTTTTCAAGCAATTTCATTTTTCGATAATAAGGCAGCTTACAGCTGAAACACCGCAGCTGTCTGCAGCGAGCAATCAGTATACGTGCGTGATTGCACGCGAACGTTGTCGTGGTAAATCGTTCGCCCATTCAAAGTTAGATTAGAAATCGTTGGATGGAATATACAGCCTTCGCGCACGAATATTAAGATTATTATATCTAAACCTATGGCAAATATTTTCCTCCTCGTGTAATTAAGTTGTCCGTCTCACCCCGAGCTCTTTTCTCAAAGCGCTTATCCCGACTTTAAAAAGCGGAGCCGTAACTGGTTTAGTTCCTTTCGGGAAAAAGCTGCGCAGACTCGAGAGCTTACTTGACTAATTCGACCAACACTCCCCGACAATAATAAATATCCCGTCGACATCCTCGTTTCACGATTCGTTTGGCCCGCAGTCGTCGGGAAACTCGCTCGGCTGAAAATAGAAACCCGGCATCCTGGCCGCGCGCGGCTCATTCGGCGGCTGCGTCTTCGCCCTGAAACATTAACGCGGAGTACAGTCGCCTGCCGCGACTTACGCATCCTAGAAAAGCCTCTCGAGTCGCGTCGGGCTAATCCCTCCGGTCCCGGCGCGGCGGAGGCAAAAGTGTACGACTAGAACCGAAGAACAAAGTCTCGCGGAAAGAGAAAGCGGAAGAGCTGTGCACGCGGACGAGGGGGAGGGGGGTGGCGCGAGAAAACGCGCAGGCAGAGGGGTTGGCTTTACTTTTAATTTTTCCGCGAGCTCATTTACAGGTCGTCGCTCTCTCTCTCCTCGGTAGCAGCGGCAGCGGCAGCAGCAGCAGCGCCGGTTATCGTCCGGTAATTCGCTTCGCTGGCCCCTGCATACACAAGCGCATTATACGGGGAGGAGGGAAACGGCAAACACGCGTGTGCGCGTCACGAGAGCCTCTATTAAACGCGCATTTGCGGGGTGTATATTTAGATATCTGGATTTCCGCGCCTGACTCGCTTTTTCTCTCTCTCTCTCTTTCTCTCTCGCCCTTCCCCGCGGGGAAAAGACGGAGAGGAGGAAAATTCTTTTTTTTTTTCCTTTTTTACCCTGGTTTCCTTTGCCGCGGCGAGCTTTTCCTTTTTGCTTAGTAGGCTCTCTCTCTCTCTCTCTCTCTCTCGCATTCTCTCTTTACTCTTTGTGCGTTTTCGAGAGCTGTTCATTAGGGTCGAGAACTCGAAGCACACAACGGAGTTGCGAGACAAGTGCGGAGAATTAAAGCCTGTTTAAAATGGCGAAAGGACTGCGCGCGCCGGGGATTCGGCGAGCGACGCGACGTAGACGCTGCCGTCGCGAATGAGCTGGCAAGGATTCGTTAAGAAAATTTAGATGAGCGTATATAGTTTCGTTGTACATGGCTAAATTTTCTTGTCGAGCTGGGAGTATCGTCGGAGAAGGCATTTCATTTGAAGAATTAATTATTTTCTCGGGGAGTATGGACGATATTTAAAAGTGTAATACAGATAACGAGTAGATTGTGTTACTTAGCAACATTATTTTCTAATTTTGAGTAAATGATTCTGTTTGTTGAGAGTTTAATTACGCTTAAATTATATTATATTAATTATTTCCCAAGGTAAACTCCATCAGCAAAAGCATAATAAAATAAAGTTATTATCCAAAAAGTAGAAAGGCTGTTTCATAAATTCCCCAGGAATTTCAATTTAACGCACAACACTGCGCTCTTTCTTTTGCATCTCGCAAAGAGATGATC
Organism: Ormyrus nitidulus; assembly: GCA_900474335.1. Classification (NCBI taxonomy): domain Eukaryota; kingdom Metazoa; phylum Arthropoda; class Insecta; order Hymenoptera; family Ormyridae; genus Ormyrus; species Ormyrus nitidulus. The sequence continues at coordinate 24,738 of UCOL01001127.1, forward strand.
TCAATAACCATTTAAAATTATTCTCTCCCATCCAAAAGAAAAAAAAAAATTAAAACGGCAAAATAGCCGAGCCCCGAAAAGCACGAAAACATCAGGCAGCAGTGACGGCATCACCGGGTATATCTTTGAAAGTGCGCGCGCTTTGCAAAAAAAAACCATATACGCTCCCGTTGATTATTCTCGCTAGGCAACGCGCTTCGGTCCTTTTTCGCCGAAAATTGAATGGCTCTCTCTCTCTCTTTCTCTCTCTCTCTCTCTCTCTCTCTCTCTCTCTCTCTCGCCATTAGCGCCCCCGTGAAAAATGGCAATGAATCCGCGCGCGAAGCACAAAGAGCATCGCAGTCGCCTGAAAAAAAAAGAGGGCGAGAAGGAAGCGCGCTCACGCACAGACGGACGGGCGGACGCGCAAAAAGAGAGAGAGAGAGAGAGAGAGGGAGAATATTCCGCTGCGGCTGCGGGCAAAAAAGGCGGAGGATCGCTCGGAAGAACGCGTTCGGAAACTTCGCTCAAGGCAAAACTGCGCCGGATGAAAGCGAAAGGGGCGCCAGAGCGCTGCCAGCAACGCGCGCATCGCGAGCTTTTGCGGAAAGTTTCGCGGCAAAAACGCCGCACCTCTTTTTGTTCCCTCTCTCTCTGACTCGCTCTTTTCCGCTCGCTCTTGAGCTTGCGGTTTGTTAACGCGAGCGCAAATGTACGGATCCGAGAGCGAGGATCGTTGAAAAATGCCTGGAAGCCGGGGTGACAATTTTCGATGCTTCGGTTATCGAGAATTTTAGTTTTTTCGAAGGACCGGAGACGGTGGAATATTGTTTAATGAAGACGTACGGAAAGGACTGAAAATCCAAGGTCTGTAAAAAGGGATGGATAAGTAACAGCAACGTTTTAAAGGAAAGTAGGCTTTCGTTACGATAATGAATGCTCGATATCAGACCACGAAATAAATGAGTTTTATTCAAATTTTTTTGTAAAGTAAATAAAACAAATTTGGCTTATAATTTAATTAACAATAAATAGATGTTGCAATTTGTACTCTTTTAATTATTATTTTCAGTTCTCTATAAAACACAAATGTTAAAAATTGTATTGCATAATACAATACATTAATGATAATGAATTGAATTATTCTACAAAATTTGTAAAAATTCGCGCAGCAGAGTCGCATAAAAAAGCAGAGCAAACCAAAAATTCGTTCCAACGAATTTTGCCTCTGAAATAAAATAGCTCCAATAAAGGGGCGAACCCCCCCCAATTTTGATGAAACTGCAAAGCAAAATAAAGCCGCGCGTGGAAGGCAGCTTGCATTCTCGCAATAGGCGAGCCCCCCAAAAAACTTTCGTTATTAAGCGTAAAAGGAATGTCTGCCGACGCGTCCGTGTACCAACAAGTGCGCGAGTACGCTCTGGAACACGGACAAAACGGAATGGAAGACACAGAGCGCCAGAGAGAGAGAGACGCGTATATATATATAGGGTAGGGGAAGAAGAAAGGGCGGCGGCGGCGGCAGCGGCGCGCCGGAAGCACTTTGTCGGTACGAATGCGGAATGCCCGAAATTAAAATGCCGTTAGTGCCCCGGCGTCGCAGCGACGAATACTAACGAAGCCACGACGGCCAAGTTGGCAAATACTATTTGCAAAATAAAGGCGCCCCGGGAGTGCCGACTAGAGAGAGAGAGAGGGAGAGAGAGGGAGTGTGCGAACGATAAGAGTCGCCGATAAGGGGACAAGGAAGCCGGAAACGCTACCTCTACGCCACCTTTCGTTCCCGAGCGGGGCTGCTCCTTTTTTTTGCCTGCATTTCTACGTACGAGGGTTTACTCGATTTTGCGAACAGTGCCTCGGCTATGATGATGCAAATTCCGGGGAAGAGGAACTGACACCAACTGCGCCCTGGGGTGAATCATTTCTTTTTCGGGAGAAATTAATTATAATTCACTGCGAAAATTACTGGCATTTAGACGCTACAATTTAATAATTCACTGCGTAACTTTATATAATTGTTTATTTATATAAACCCTTTTAATAATCATAATTGAAAATTAGGTAACTAACGAAGCAGCAACGAAAAATCCATATTTCTCAAGTATTTAATTAACATAAACCTGCTATTATAAAACGCTCCCATGAAATTACCAGCAAATTAGCCAGTTAATTAATAGCATCGAAAACTCGAGCTCCACTCGAGGCGAAAATTCGAGCCTCTAAAATCTTGAATTTGTTCAAAATGAAATTCCACCCCCGGGAGCCTTCCTCCGCCGCCACTCCACTCACCTCGCCTATACGTTCCCGGGACATTTTTTTCTGCACCGCAGACAAATATCGCGCGACAAGCCTTTAAAAAAAAAAAAAAAAAAGAAAGAGAAGACTCCGGCGGCGATATCAAACGAGAGTAATGAATTGCGACGGGGCCAGGGCTCCTTCCGCCTGTTTCTCAGCCTCGATAATGAGTTCATAAAGCCGCAGCTCCGCGCGTCATTGTCCGTCCGAGAGAGCCGGGCAGAATTGACTAATTAGTCGGCTTTAATCACAAAAGAACTTGTAGCCCGAGTTATGGCGATTGTAATTCGAGATAAGCGGGCCCGCGGGGAGGAAGAAAGCCGGGGCTCTCTCTCGGCCTGTATATGACGGAATTTAATAGAAGGGGACTTTGCGCCCGAGATAAGATTCCTCTCGCTTTGTGCACGTGTGTATGGCATTAATGAAAGCTCCCGTCGCGCGCGCAGCCCGGCCTTTTAATAAACAAAATAATTTAACTTAGTTCGGCCGCCTCCCGGAAACCCGGAATTGCGCCTCCGCGAGAGAGAGAGAGAGAACAATGCCGGAAAATTTTCGGATTTTAAAAGTTTGCCGCCCGCGATATTAGCATTCCCCCATCGACTGCGGTATGCGCGGCGGTAGATTAGTTTGGAATCCAACTTATTTCCGATTGTTGCCCGAATTCGCAGTCTCCCGATTATATTATTATCCGAACGATGATAATGGACTTTTGTTAAGTCTATTAAAAGAGGCCGCCAGAGTTTTCTGACGCTGCGCTCGGTGATTAACGGCACATTATTCCGTTATAAACTGCTTTTCACGCATGAGTAATTCGAAAATCCGCTAAAAACGACGGACGTTTAACTCCATGGCTCTGAACACAATGAAACAATTAAATTAAAATGAACGTAATAATGGCGTTACAGAGCGGCGAATTTCGTCTGGCAGAAAACCTTGACAATTCTCTGTACTTCATAGATCTTTATCAAACTGTTTAATGCACACGTCAGACCCCCGTAAAAGAAGCTTAGGTTTTGAATGTGTCGATGAACTCTACCTAAAAAGTTCATAAAAAACGTAATATCCAAAATGAACAATTTACTATTTTTATTAAAAAAAAAACTCAAGTTTCACAAAAAAATTTTAATTTTCTCCAAGTTTTTAATAAATGTGCATTATACAGAATGAAATCTTGACGAAATTCAAAGCAAACGATAATAAAACTTTCCAGAACTACAAATTACAAAACGCATCCGCGAAGGGCACTCGAAAACGACTCGCGGCCGCTAAAAAATTCCCCCTCCAATATTCCGCGGCGAAAAAGCACACAGGCAGAAAGAGAAAAAAATCACGCCCAAATCGCGACCCTTTCATGCGCGCTTTAATGCCACCGCGGCGTACTGAAATTCCAGTCGCGCCCATGGACGACGACGGTCTCTCCCCCGAAAATAAAAAAAAATCGAGTGAAAGGACGAGAGAGAGAGAGAGAGCAAAGTGGCGACTCGCCGCTGGTAAAACGGGCCGCTAACTGGCGCTTTTATCGCCGGGGACCTTTACACAAATCCCTCGTCGAATCGGCCTCGTTAAAGCAATCATCGAAAATATTCAGCCCACGCGCCGCGCGAGGCGCCGATTTCGGGGCGTAAACCCCCCCCCCCAACCGAGGAAATTGGAAGAGCCGGGAGCGGTGGACTCGGAGATGGAAGAGGAAGATACTCAAACTGTCTTCCGACGCACGGAGACGAGAGAAAGGAGAGGCGACGCACACCAGTCGCAGGCTAATAATAACTGGGACCCCTTTTTTCGCGCGCCTCGCTCGTTCTTTATATTCCGGAGGGCGCGATTTTAAATAGAATTTTTTTCTCCGCCTTCCCCGCGACGGAGGGGAGAAGAGGCGGGACACGCAAAGCTGAAAGTTCGCGGCAACTTTTTCGCAAGGGCCATAGTTCGTCTAACGACGCGAGCTTTTGGGGCTCCTCTCTTTTGGGAGAGACGGATTTTAAGGCCTGTCGTTTCGTTTTGAGGTCAAAGGACGGACGCGAGTTTCCTGTTTATTTGAAAACTCTGCTTTATTTGCATGCTGATGCGAATTTAGTCAAGTATTATTTACTTTTAGTTTCTATTTTCGCCGGCAAACAGAAATAAATAGGGGCGCGGATATTTTCCTCTTTTTCTCATCGACACATTTTTTTTCGGCGTTGCTCGGCAAAATTCGTATTTTTACGACAGATTCAAGTTACTTTGATACTTGTTAATGAAGTTATAGAACGAGCATTTTTTTAGTTATTGAATTAAATTTAACTATCCATAAAATAAAGTTTAACAAAATTAATAATCTAAATCTACATTTCATAAGATAAGTAAGTAGAAAAATTGGCCGGGCCTTATTAGCAACTTAACAAGAGAAACAAAGTTCGCCGCGGAAAAATAGCTCTTACAAAAGATGGGAGTTTAGTAAATCCCCTGCTGAGCTTATCAAAGTGAAAACTGTATTCGTTAGAGGGACAAAATAGAGGACAAAAAAAAAGTCCTCCAAGGAGAGTAAAAAGTTATATTACGCGCAACTTCTCAACTCGCCAATTTTCAGAACTCAGATTTACTCAAGTGTACTTTGAGAAAAATTAGCATACGCGTTCTCCTGCCCCCCGCAGCTTTTAATTAAACGCTAAATTTTCAATAATTTCCAAGAGTGTCCCGCGCAGCAGGAGAATAACCGCTAAACGTCTCCATTATTCGCGCATCGAGAAAGTCCGGGCAGTTGATCCGTACTTTTTTTCCCTCTCCAAATAGCCCGAGGTCGGCGAGCGAATAAACAAACGATCATTTCTTCTTTATCCGCTTTCTTTGGCAACCCGACGTCAAACAACAGAGAGAAAAGCCCGGCAAAAGAAGCGGCATCAGCAGCTAGGCTCTCATTAAAACTTATCCGTTAAAAGTTGCGCTGCTGAAATATAAAACTTCCGTCTTCCCCTTTCTCTCTGTCGCGCGCGAAATCCTTTAAATAAACAATTGATTGAAAAAAAAGGAGCTCGCCGAACGGAGCTACAAAGCGTCGCAGCCGTCCATCCGAGGATGCCGAGAGCAATTAAACACCGACTCGCGCAAAATCCGCGAGATAAACGTTTCCCCGGCATTCTCGAAGCTAAAAGTCGATAAATAGAAATGCCGGCTGCATCCCATCTTGCGGCGCAAATCGAATGACGGCTCGTTCCGTAATCGATCGGCCGCTCCGCGAAAGAGCCTCAAAGTCTCCCCGCGATGGCCCGCGAAACTTGCGCACTTCCGGGGAGTCGGTGACACTTGTCGTCCGCTCGATCGAAAGCGAGCAGCTCTCGGCTTTCCAACTATCCCTCCTCCTCCTCCGACTGCTTTCCGTTTAGTCTAATTGATTAGCGTTTCGATGGAGTGGTCAATCGCGCGTCATTGGCTCTCGAGCCTCGTCCGGAGACTCGCTAAAATCGGGTAACCCGATGCAGATATCCCTGACGGACAGCGAAGAAAACGCGACCGGACGTACGAGTTGGAAGCGAGGCCCAGGATCGATCGCTCGGCTGGATCGGAATGCGCGCTTCGTCACCTACTTCCTGTACGTGTGTTTGTAATATATTTATGGGATGCAAAACACAAGTCGTCCGCTCGGTCATTACGGTGCTTTTGAAAAATGATAATCGGAGGCAGCTGTGTTATTATTGAAAATGGCGTGTTCCACACTTCGAGCTCGGAGATTTAGCACAGATTAAGCTCTGCGCTCGCACACCTGACCACGGAGTACGGCGACTGAAAGTGTCCTCGCGCGCGGTGCACCATTCACACGTGAACGTGCACAAAACAAAAGTGTGTCCGTTAAACTGCGGTCTGTCGACGGAGAGACAATAGACCTCAAGATCGGCAAACTATGACTGGAGCGCGGAGCCTCAGAAATCCAAAATTCGCGCGAAAGAATGCGCGGAGTCCAGGTCGCATTCGGATGTAAATTCAGCATCTCGACGAAATTCGCCTCCGCCACGTATGAGAGAGGAATTTATGAGGAAGGCGAGGGAGAGAGAGAGAGACGAAGCTGAAAGAGAAGGTAGGTCTCCGGGTCTACGGAATTTCCAAAGTTGCACACGGCAGTGCATCCCCCGGTATATATTCCTGCGTTCGGACTTCGAGCCGGGGAGGAGAGAGAGAGAGAGAGAAAGAGAGAGAGGGAGAGAGGGAGGGGAGGAGGACGGGAGGCGATAAATTATACCGCGAGCTGAAATTCTACTAGTCGTAATTCTGAACTTCCTGATCCTTTTACGTCGCCCCTTCCGTCCTCTTTCTCGGCCCGGGGATTTACTCTCTCTCTCTTGCGTTATGGGGATTTTCGGGGGAAATTTTGAAAATTCTAAAGTGTTTTCTAACCGCGCCGTATAAGATTATCTGGCCGCGCGCAATTTTGCGGCCGCCGCGAGATTTAGCCCTGAATATTTATTGAATATTCAAGTAATTGAATATTCAATGCTTTCACCCCCGGCGCCGCTTCGATGCGTGTGTTCAATTTCGGGTGTACATTTCTGTTTTGAATTTTTGGATTAAAACCAGGCGAAAAATGCTCCGCGCTTTACTTCGTTAATAAAAATAAAGGACGTTTTATTTTAAAATTGGATGTGCTTAATAATGTATACGAAGTGCCAGTTTCTTTAATTAATGTATTATTGCACAAAAGGAACAAGCTATTTAAAGATTCAAACATTTTCCCTTGGTCGTAATCATAATTTCTTAGTCATGCAGTCGTCAGCAATATTTGATGAATTCATGCTTATTTATAAACTTACGGCGAAAGAAATTCAGGATTTCCAAGAACTTTCATTAAGAGTCATATTTGGCATAAAATTTTAAGTCTGCTAAATCAGATTTCGTGGAATTACATTGTTAAAATTGAAAGGTCAGAGGAAGCTGAACGAAATTCGTAAATAAGTGATGGCGCACCAGTACATCGAATTACTTCGTCGTAAGAAAAAAAAAAACTTGCCGGTAATTGAGTCTCGTTTTCGCTACGAGATCAAAGTGAAAAAATTCCATTTGTGATGCTAATTAGTGCATCCCATAAAACAGAGGCGGTAAAAAGTTTACAGCGGAAAAAGTAATGAAAACATCATAAAGAATTTATTGAAATAAAACTACATTTTTTACACAAATTAGAGCTTCTCTTTGAGAGAAATTAATGACAAAAAATTTATCAGCTAATTTAAAATTATCCGTAATTCAAGCAAGTACTTTCGTTTTAATTCAAACAACTCGGAAAAGTGCAAACAGTCCATTTAAAAAAAGTACAAACAATTGCTATACTAACACAATTATTCAAATATAAACACATTAAAAAAGTAGCTTACCATAAACACAATAAACGCAAAAGCACAGCACTTCCTCGACTCTCACTTTTCCCGAATCATCCCTCATAATAATTATCCAAAACCCCCGCAACAGTCGCGCTTAAAAAACAAAAAAAAAAACATTTCCATCCCACAATCCGAGAGTGGCGCAGTCGCGTCCCGAGCTTGAAAACCGTTCCTCCGCTGCGGCAGCCTCTTCATTCAATAAATTTTTCTCACGGCTCGCGTGAATCGCTCTTTACATATTCCCGATGCAAACGCGGACATAAGTCACGGCTGCGCTCCGCGCGGCCCTCCCATACAAAAACGTGCACGCCCAACGTGCTTCGACTGCGCGACGCCGTCCGAAAAAAAAGGAAGCGCCGAGCGAGAGAGAGAGAGGAGAGTGGGAGAGGGGGGAAAACATACGAATATACAAGACGCGTACACGCACATTAAGGTTATACCGGCGCACAATGCCTAACCGTATATAGCTGCATCCTGAGCGAGCGCTTGGAAAGTTTATGCCCGCGGCGTAAAAAGGGCGAGAGCCCGACACTCTTGCTTGCTTTCTTATTGCGTTTCTGTCGATCTATTAATTACGACGGGGCTGCGAGGCAGATGCGCGACTATTTACTCTGCAGTAAACAGTTAATAAAGTTGCATTTGCGACGGGGCTTCGACGATAATTGACGCACTAATAATTCATAATCCATTACTGATTTTATGTCCGGCCAACGGGATATATTCGTTACGGCTCATTGTAGGATTAACGAGGAAATTTCGCGAAAAGTTGATACTCGCGCCTTTCGTTTGAAAAAAGCTAAAAAAAAAATTTGCATCCCCCCCAGCAAGAAAGAGGCTTAGAAAAGCACGCTTTAATAAGAGCCAATTCCAGCGACACCTTGAATCCCTTGTTATTATTCCCTTAGACAATCCGGCCACTCCTTTTTATACACAATGTCGACGCCGCGTGAACGCGCCTTAATTTCGAGCCGTCGCGAGAGAGAGAGAGAGTGAGCGGCGCACAAAGAGGCAAGGAACTCGAGACGACGACGACGGCGGCAGAGGCGGCGATGAAAAAAAAAAAGAAAATAAAGAAAAAGCGTACGTAGGCACTCTCTCGCGCGCGTATACTATTTTCGAGCGGACGCGCCCTCTTTTCTCGCCCTTTAATTTCGGCGTTTCCGCGTGCATGTATATATGCGTCGGAGTCGTCGTCGTCGCGGGGAAAAATGAAAGCGCCGGGAATTTACGCGCGGGACGAGGACCTGCGTATTACTTATTTTTTTACGGGGACGTGCAGGCAAGAGAGCTTTGTCGCCCTCCCGAGTCGCTGGCGTGTCCTGGACCTCGGATTTGATTATTTCTCCCCTTTTCGAATGTTCGTTTATTAAATTGTGCGATTAATTGCGTCGCGGTCGTGAATAATTTCATTTTAATCATTTTACATTCGCGGCACCTGAATATTTTAGCTTGAAAATCCGGGAAATACGCGACGAAGTTAATAAAAAAATGTAATTAGCAAAAAAAAAGCCTCCGTTCAAAGTTCGCAGAGCAAAATTCGCAATTAATAGACGTCGAGGAAGAAGGCAACAGCAGTTCCAGCCTAAACAGCGCGTTTGTACGAGCTCGAACATTCAAAAAACGGCTCTAAAAAAAGCTTTAGAAACAAGCTGGACTCTTGTCGCGGACTGTACAAAGCCGGAAGAACCTTAAGCGCGCTTGCGCCTGGGACGTTTCTCCGCGGGTGTCGCCGTGTCGCAGTCGAGAGATATCTCGCGATGTCTTTTTTTCTCTCTCTCTCTCCTTCCTATCTCTCCCCTAAAAGGGCTTATGAGGCCGAGAAGCGAGCTCGAATTTTGATAAAACGCCGCCGCCTCTCTCTCTCTCTCTCTCTCTCTGGGACTTTGACTTTATTTGCACTCCGGTAGATTAAACTTTAGCGGATGAATGCCGCGCTCACAGCTTTTTTATTATATACGCGGATTTTTGCGAGGGAAAATTGCGCGCGGCGTATTTAACGATGATGAATTACAGGCTCATTATGGGCATCGGCGCGAGAATAAAGGACGCGCCGGCGCGCTGTTTGCTCGACGCTGATCCTCGGCGTGTTATAACGAATTTATTGATTGTCAATGAATTAATTAACGATTCCCGGGATAAACATTTATTAACGTAACGTGACTCGAGCGGACGGCCAATATTGTTTATTGCGATGATTAGGTTTGATTAGAGAAAATTGATTGTATGATTTTGGCCGAGTCGGGTCAAAGTAAATTTATGTGTCATAACGTTTACGGCGCAAATTATAAAATTTTCCAGGAAATGCCATTATTCAAAATACGTGTAAATTAATTTTCCAAGTAATTAAACTAATGATTTTGAAACTATTATGCGCTATATATTACTTCAATTTCATGAAATATTTTAAGTTAATGTAACAATTTCGGGAAATGAAGTAATTTATACTGCATAATTTATTTATTTATTTATTTATTTATTTGCCAGAGTTACAAATAACATTTTCCTGCAGAGGAAGATAACTTCCTGTCCGCAGGTCCGGAAACAACAATACTGGTTTAGTTTTACTTAACAGTAATAACTTCCAGTAATAATATACACCCACGCATCCATTCCTGCAAATATTAATAGTAAAAACATTAAACTTTAACCGCTAAATGTTAATCTACTACTCTTATAAGTAAGTAATAAATGCTAATACTTTTTCAGATTTCCGCCAGAAATCTGCAAAAGTAACAGACCAACAACTTTCAACAAACAGCCGCAAAACCACAACGCAATCCATAACAAAGAAAAGCGATTATCCTGGAAGTAAGCCTGGTGCAAGAATAACATGAAAACTCGAATTAATTACAAGTAAATTAGCGCTCTGCTAGCCGGATAATTAAATTTAATTACCAGCGGGCGTCGTGGGGATTGCGGACTAGAAAGAGACAGCTGCGGAGGAGAGCGCGCATCCGGAATATTGACGCGAATGTATTTGACACAACGATGAAACACGAATAAACAACGTTACACACATACAAATACGCGCTTTGCGCGGCGAGCTTCAATGAATGAAGCCGTATAGCATATATTGTGATCGATTCGCCGCCTAACTTCCGCGCTACTTTGGTTAACGTTATTAATAAATTATTCAGCCGTCAACGTCGACGTAAAATTGCCGCCGCCGCGCGACGAGTATAAGGGCTGCGCGTGCGTTTGATTAAGTGGCGGGCCGCGAATCGACGATCGGGAAAGGAGGGGAATATTTCGCTGGACGAGGTTAGATACATATATATATATATTTTCCGCCGCGAAACTGATATTTTACCGATGCGCAGCCTCGCCGTGTGCAGATTAACGGAATTGATCGCATTAATTACCGCGGCTGCGTATTAATCAGCTGCAACGACGTGATGCTCTCTCGGCGCTGATTCGATTTTCGTTTGCCGCGCGCCGAGAAGTCGGGCTGGCGCCTGATTAGAGCTGCTCGTTTTTATCGAGCGGACTCGGGAGCATTAGGCGAGTCGAACGAACTATTACTCGAGTGGTTTCAGAGGGGGATTATTATTGAATTGAAGTTTTAATATTCAACGAATGTTTTCGAGAATCTTTAAACGTCAGAAAAGAAACACTTACTTTGTGTAAACAATGAAATTAGTTCATTAGTTCAATCTTTGTTTGTTCAAAAAGCCTACTTAAAACTTTGGCCGTCAAAAGTGGGGTAAATTTTTAAGTTAATTAATTGAAAAAAGTCAGAGCCGTAAATCCAGAACAATAATACAAGTTTTCCCGGTAAAAGCAAAAAAGCACTCGGAAAACAAAAAATATCGCTTGAAAATCTAAAAAAGCTAATTGACACTTTTTTTATTAACTCGCGTTTGTTGCAGCGAGAAAGCCGCACGCCTGCGAATTTTAATTAAGCAAAGTAACATTTCGCTAAAAACAAGCTAGCAGCGGCTGCAGCGCACTCTTTTTAATTTCTCTCTCATCACTCTTGCCGGTCATATCTCGCGCAAAGGGTAATAAGTTTGCGCGCGGTGCGTTTTAACGCTTCCGGAAAAGGCCATGAGAGAGAGAGAGAGAGAGAGAAAGCGGGAATATGGAGAAAAACGCGATCGCTCGTTCATCGCGAATAGAAAATGCAGGCCGCGGGGCGACGAAAAATCGCCGGAGTTGTTTCGCCGCCGCGGGAAAGTGAAAAATCGCCGGGAATTTTTCTCGCTCCGCCGTTTCTGGCTGCGGAACGACTGTCAATTCTCGTATGAGCGCGGGATATTCGTTTTACTTTATCGTTTGTGCCAGTTTAGAATCTCGGGCAGCTTTTTTCGCGCATTTATATTTTCTGCTTTTCGGTATAATTAAAGACGATATAATAATTTATCAAGCGATGTTAAAAAAAAAAACTGCTTTATTTATCGTTGCGAGTGGAATTTCATTTTCGGCGGGCGCTGCTGAATAAATGTTGCATTGGCGAATTTAAAATGTAAATCGATAAATGCATTACCTTAATCGCAAATTACACGAATCCGGATAAAACATTTACAATTTAAATACTTACGAATTGCGCTTCATTTTTAAACCAGAGCAGAAATTCGGTTACGTACCTGAAACAAAAAATCAACGAACTGTTAATATATATCAAATCCAAGCAGATCAATTAAGCAATAATTTTTAACGAATGTAAATCACAGAGAATTTCGCAATTAATTATCCCAAAACTAAATCCATATCGCTCCCGAAAAGCAACATTAATACTCGCCGCTTCAACTCTATAATTAAATCAACATAAATACAAACATTCGTAGATTCGCTCGCGCATAATTATTTACACGAGAGCGTGTCCCTTAATTAAATTATTCCCGCTGAAGAATCTCCGGCGTGCGGAGGGGGGGGGGGCGGAATTACCGCGCGGCGTTCCGCGCGCGAAAATCTCGCGAGACGACGTCGAAAACTGGATGAAAAAAAAAAAACAGGCACGAGAGAGAGGCTTTGATCTCGGCGAACGGCTCATTAGAGATTTAAACGCGAGCGGGAAAAGGCCGATAATTAAGTGCTGCTTCAGCATCCGGCGCCGCGGGCTTAATAATATGCCGCAATATTCGCCGGGATCGTAAGGAGATTCTGCGCGTATACACAAGGCGAGGCGCCGCCGCCGCGTGGGAGGAAAGCCCCCCCTTCCCACGTAAGGAGCGTAAAAGCGTTTCCTTCCTTTTTTAAGCGTGCTTGAAATTTCGAGGAGGTTCGAATTTTACACCCAATTAATGCGCGAGTAAAGCGGAATTGCTCTCTCTCTACGAGCTGCGGGGCCGAGTCGTAAATTTACATTAATTTCTTGTCGCCTGTTGACTTTCCCACGGCGGCGTTATTGAAACTTGTCGCTTATTTTAATTGACCGTCATCCCGCGAGATGTACATTGCGCCAGGAGACATTCGTTCGCGTTGAATTACGATAATGATTCGCTCCGCGACGGAGGGGGGAGGGATATTCTTAGGAGTGGACACCCCGGTTCGCGGGATATACACATGCGAGCGTAAAGCCAGGCGATAATAAAGTTTTAATAGAAGCCATAGCCCGAGACGTATGAATAAAATAGCAAATGCTTTTACCACGCGGGCTTTGCAATGTAAATACCTGATTTGCAAGTTAAACGAGGGCCCGCCTCCCGAAAACAAAACTGAACGCAGCCGGCCCACTGGCCGGAATCATATCGTAAAGGGACTCGAGCAGGTTATGATCGGCTTTTTAAAAATTTAAAGCCTCGCGGCTCTCTCTGCTTATAAAAGCCTCGAAAAACGCAGCTCCGATAAATCAAGAGAGAAAGAAAAAAGAAAGGGCACGTCGGGAGGAAAATGTCGGATACACGCGAGAAAATTTTATTCCCCAAAGTAGCCGGGCTCTCGCATAAGAAGTACCTCGCCTTTACAAAAGTTTCCCGGCTTCGGCGGCGGCGGCGCAGTGCAGCTACGGCCTCTCGCACGTATTCGCAGGCTCCGTGATTCGGCCTTAAGGGTAGATCGAAAAGCTGCTCTCTCTCGCCGCTTTTTCCCTCCTCCCCCTCCTTAGTCGGAGAGAGGGAGAGAGAGAGTGAGAGAGAGGCCGCGCCTCCCCTAAGGTAGCCTGGGCGCGAGCGTTGATTAACCCGAGGCAGTTATTTCGGACATGTTCCCTTTCAGCGGGGGTCTATGCAATTAGCGGTACGTGCTTGGGTGACTGATAATTATGTCGAGGTCAGGGGACACGGCGGCGGTGCGCATAAGCCCGCAGGCACGCCGCACGGCCAGTAACCGGTAACTACGCTGTAACTATCGCTCTCTCTGTCCCTCTCGCTGGGAGGGAACGGCCCCGTGATAACGCCGCAGAGCCGGGGGGAGGAGGAGGAGGAGGATCCTGTGCGGAGAGTGGACCGGCGACGACGACGACGACGACGACGAGGATGTCGCGCGCGCCCCGCGACGCCGCCCGGACACGACAGGCTACTCATTGCGTATGCCCTGCGTACACACATTGCTGCGCGATCATTCTGGCCTCCGCCTCTCTCCCACTCTCGCTCGCGCGCTCGTCCGGCTTTATGTGCACTGCTCCTACTTGAGAGCAGACCGTTTTTGAGATGTGCTTGCACTCTAATTATCAGCCGCTGAATATGTGCTTTGGATGGCTCTCGAGGCGCACCGGCCATTAGCCGGTTGTTGATCCACTTTATAATTGCGAGTAATCGCTCGTGGCTCCTGCAAATTAGTTTTCGTTGCGCTTTTGGGAGATTTTTAATTTTATTAATTTTTTTACTCTCAAATTATTTCGAGCCTGCAGCCAATCGAATCAATCCGTCGCGTTCGTCGAGCCCCCGACAAAAAGCGTGTGCGCTCTTCCTCGAAAATCCGAATCCGAGCTTCGCGAGCGAACCTCCGTGTATACCCATCGAATAACCGTCCGAAACCGCAGCGGCCAATCCCCAAGACTGCCGGCCGCACACACAAACACCGCAAACGGGGAAATACGGCCGGAAAGTTTGACGGAAAAATCTCGGCGGCGGCGGCGGTCGCGAGAAAAAGCTCGCAAACAAAATTTGTGCAGCGCGCCGCGCGCTTTTTGCATTCATCAGCGGGAGATTTTTCATTTTTCCGGCGGCGGCGGCGGCGGCACTCCTCCTCGAAACAGCGGAAAGTCCGAAAAGTTTATCCGAGGCTCTGCAGCCGCAGCGCGGCACCGAGTTTTCGGCTCTCTCTCTCTCTCTCTCACTCGCTGTGCGCAGTGCCGCGCCGGCCGGCCGATCGATATGTTTCGCCCCGGCTGGATTCGTCTAGCTTCCCGAGTTTTTGCGATTGCTGCCGCTGCCGCTACTGTTGCCGTGCTTCTTCTTCTGCTGTCCCGGCGCTTCTGCTGTCCTGCGTTTCTGCTGTCGTTTTGTCTTTGCCGGGAAGTTGCGAAAATGCGAGAGGCAAGTTGGCTCTGTTGTTCTCTCGATGTTTTTCGGATGAATCGGAAGATGGCATTTGCGGATTTTCATCTTTCTGCTTGACGTTTATGTTTCACGATTTTTTTACTTGGGAATATATATAGGTTCTTTAATTGACGGTGTAAATAAAGATTGAGAATTATTTCAGTACTTTAGAACGGAAATACATTTTTTTAATTAATTCCTCGCCAGCTGGAGAGTCTTAATTCAATGGAATTTTATTAAATTTCATACACTTTCCGTTAAAATCAATATGAATGCACTGCTTAATAAAATATTTAAAATATAACGTTAATTCATTATTAATTTTATTGACGTACTGTAAATAACTCCGTTTGAAAGTTTGTGTTATATCAATACGGAATAATATTTTTAAATTTTTATTTACAAAAGTTGAGATTTATTTCGATTTATAAACGTCCGCGTTACCGCGCATTTAAACGTATAAAAACCCATTGATCGGGTCGAGTCCACTAATACGGATTACCGTACTCTACAAACTCAGCTGAGAAGTTTGACAGACGTCCAGGCCGAAGTTTTATACCGTTTTGTGTGCTTTACAAAAGCACGCATCAATAAAATTGGACATCGAACTTTTTCATGGTTTTTGAATTTTTAGGAGGATATTCGCTTTGCACAAAAACTTTTCCCAAAAGTACGTGTACATTTTTCGAGATATTTACCCCAAAAATCGATACTCTGCAGGCGCACATTTATGAATATTTAAAAATTCGATTTCTCCTTTCTCCAAGAAAAAGAAAATAAATTAATTCCCCCCAACAAAGGAATTCCATTCCCGGGAAAATATCAAGACTATCAAAAGCAGGGAAATTCGCAATTTTCCGGGCGCACGCATGACAGTCTTCCCTCGACATTTTCCCCAAGCGAAACACTCTTCCGCGCCGCAGAAAAGGAAACTCGTGAGCCGAAGTTTCGCGTTCGGCTGTTTCGAGGAAGGAAGAAAAAGCGCTTTTCCGCAATCGACGGCGAACGGAATTTTCACGCGTGAAGCTCCCCGCGACCGCTTGCATTGTGCTATTCGGGGAGGGGAGAGGCTTCGCGGATCCTTCGGACTTGCGAATTACTGTAATGAATTTTCCGGCCGACCGCAATTTCCGACTGCCACGTGTATCTATACGCGCGACAAGCCCTTTTTACGACTCGATACTTTGCCTTTTGGATTTTTATACTTCTCTCTCGCGGCTCTCTATCTCTCTCCGCGCGACGCTTTAAACCCGAGAGAGTCTTAACCGTGGATTGTGTATCGGGGAGAATTTATGTCGCGAAATAATTTCGCGCACTCGGAATATGGAAACTCGGCAATGAGCGCTCCGAAGTGGGCGAGGCCGTAAATTTTGCTAAAAAATTGAGATTAAGCGTCGAGCGATATATCCCGCCGATGGCCCCGTTGGAAATCGTAGCTGCACGCTGGCTGCTGTATGTAGAAAAGGGTTACCGTTATAAGTTCAAGATACTGCTAAAATCAAGAGAACCTATAATTCTGAATGATGCACAAAAAGGTAAAAGTTTTTTGCTCAATTAAAAAAAGAGGCATCTTCTAAAACAAACTTTTGCGGCATTAGGTTATTATCTTTCTCTTAAAATCATAAGCATCCTTAATTAGCTGCATTTACCTGCTTTTAGCTAGATGTACAAGCCAACAAAAGAAGCTAAGTTTCCACCAAGGAGGAGGCTGCGATTTTACAGAAAGATAGCTTTGGATCTCAAGGTACTGCGCTGCAAAAACATGTAAATGCGTTCGGGGAAATGCTTTTTTAAAGAAAATAACAGTAAGGTAAATTCGCAGCAAGACGAATTGTAGTTTAAAATAAGCCGATTCTCTTCACTTCAGTGAGCTCCGCATCAGTAAGCTACACTGCTTTTGTTTCATTTGAATAATCCTCAAGACGCACAAAACTCTAAAAGAAAAATAGAAAAACTCGGCGCGCTTTAGCCTTCGCGGATCTCCCGGCGAAAAAGTAAAAGAGAATAGTTTGATAACAATCCGAAGCTCCTCTTGGAAAAGCACTTTGCACTTATTATAAACAAGTCCGATGCATTATTGAAACGAGTCCCGGCGAAATATAAGCTTCAAACTGGAATGCAATAAGCCGGGCGAACGAAACGAAGAAATCATAAATTTGCATTGTAATTTATGAAACGTAATCACTTCAGCGGTGGGCGAATTATTTTTAAATTGCCGTTCCAAAAGATAAAACTTTATGAAATAAAATAGTCGAATGATTTTAGTATAAAATCTAAAAACATTAGATGCCAAATGACCTATTCCCATCAAAAGCACATCAGCAATCAAAACTGAAGCTCAGCTCAGCAAAAATGTCTCCGAAGAAGGCCTCCGCCCTCCTCGTCTTCTCATCATCCTCGTATTAGCGAAAGCTCTCTCGACTCTCCCGGCGTCCCCTGCACGCCCGACAAAATGCATAAACTGTCAGCAGCCGGCGAAGTTGGTCGCGGGGCAAGTCCAACAAAAAGCCGACCACAATACGTCTGGGAGCGTTAACTCGATGATCGTCCGGTGTGCAGAGAGCCGCGCGCGGCGACCCCTCCGAAAAAAAAAGGAAGAAGGAGACGACGGCAAACTCGTCGGAGACGAGAATTTAATATCCTGCGTAATGACAGTCGGGAGGGGGGGGGGGGGAA
>UCOL01001128.1:0-42458 GCA_900474335.1 Ormyrus nitidulus
CCTCCGCCCCCTCACTCCGCCCCACGGGAGCGTTATTATAGTGCCAAGCGACATTGTCATTCAACGAGGCGCCGAAACGTCTTTCTCTCTCTCTCTCTCTCTAGCCCGGGCTGGCCTGGATATCGATTTATATCGCGGCGATTTATTGCGCGATTCGCGCGAAAAGTCATCCGTAAACAAAGAGCTCGTATCGCTTTACGCGCCCCCGCGCGCGCCGCTCTCGACTCCCGCAAAGCCTCGCGCTCTCTGTTGCGGCGGAAATTTAGAATGCGTGTAGATTGCAGCGGCGAGTGTGTTGGTTAGTTTATTAAATTTTTACTGCAACGGATCGAGGAAGCGAGAGAGCGTTGTTGATTCCGGGACGAGTGCTGGTTTCTTCCACAATTTTTATCGATCGATTATCTGATAAGAGGCAATGTTATTAATATGGTGACCTCTAGAAGAAATATTGGAATTATACCAATTGATTAATTCGGTTCAAACGTTGTTTATTTGCAATAATTTTATTGTACAATCTTCGCAATAACTAATTGTGATCCGTTCATACCAATTAATTCCCTTTCCTCTTAAATCTTTAATTTTAAAATTAAAACAATTAACACTGCACTTTAATTATTACAATCAATACTACTGGCGAACAAGCAACTCTACGGTAACGAATAAAAGGATACGAGCAGCATTGAAAACTTTTCCTTAATGATCGGCGGAAATTTATTCTCCCCGAAAGAGCTTTCGAAAGCTCGCGTATACATCGGCAAGAGACGAGAGAAAATAGCCGAACGCGCGGCTCGCCGTCGCGTTTTCATTACGTCTCGATACAACAATCGCATTAACATCAACGAGTTGAAGTGTCGGCCGGCTCTCGGCTCGGCTCGAAATCCGCTTGTAATCCTTTCTTCGAAACCCATATCGTATTCCGCAATCGCGCAAGTGCGCCCCTCCGAAAAACCGGCTGGGCGAAAGAACGAGGAGAGAGAGAGAGAAAGAGAAAGAGGGCGCGAGGAAAGAACCGTTTTGCCAGAAGGCCGGGTATCTATCGACGAGGGCATAGCTTCCTATTAGCGAGGCACTTCATACGGACGGCTGATATCCAAAGCTCTCTCCTCTCTCTCTCCCTCGCCTTCTCCGCTCCCGATATCGTATAAATGTGTCGTTAATTACTGCCCCCTTCCCGTTTTTACAGCCCCCGCGTATATACGGCTCTCCTTTCTCCTCGTTTTATACGCGGAGAGAGTCGCCGTGTCTTTCTCTCGCATCAGCTCTCTTCCTCCTCCTGCTTCGCTCCTCCTCCGCTCTCGGCGCACACGTTATGGCTCGGCGTGTTAAGGAAACTAATGTTTATTTGAAAAACTAATTGAACGGGACTCTCTCTCTCTCTCCCTCGCGCGCCGCGCGGCGCGTCTACAGCCAGCAATTAAACGAGATTACTGGGCGCTGCAGTGGCGGCGCTCTCGCGACAGAGGCAGACCGGAAAGAAGAAGAGGCAAAAGAGAGAGAAAGAGGGGGGATTAGATAGCACGGTGAGATACGGGCCGCGTAATGTTTAACTACGGGGCTGCCGCCGCCGCCGCTGCGCTCTTCCTCTGAAGTGCTGCCATTAATTAATTGTTAGTTCGCTGTAGATTCTAACGTACACGCGCTTTCGTTCCACAGCTTTCTCTCGTTCTCCCGTACTCGCGTGTGCGCGCGTATGTATGCGATTTCCCGGTGCACCGGGGCCGGGCTTAACTTAGTAGGTATTAAGTGCCGCGGAGTATCGGAAAAGAGTACACGAACATAGCCGGCCGCTCGTTTTGCCCGCTTTTCTTATACCGGGGTTTTCCTGCGGCGGTCGCTTTAAAGCGCGCGGAAAGTCGCCGCGTTATTGTTTGCATTAGCGAGGAGGCCCCCCCCGGGGATTTTCGTCTGCTAAGGCGCGTTATGGCCGCTGATTTCGAGCGCAAAGTGCGTGTGTCCGAGGCTGCTTTCTTTTTTCTTTTCCCGGCTTGGCTCTCGACTCGTAAGGGGAGGTGTTATTTCGCTTCTAAGTTTTTGCGCAATTATGCGAATGCAGATTAGGTTGGTTAGCGGATACGCGCTTAATGATGTCGAAGGGATTGGCTTGATTTTATTTGTTTTGGATTGCAGCGAAAGTACCCCAACTTGTAATGTAACGAGTGTGTTTGCTTATTTCAGAGTTTTGGAGGAAAAAATTTAAAGGAAACAGAATTACAAAGGTTAATCTAATGAGCTGTGTAGATTTTAATCGTTTTGACGAATAAATGAGATGCTTTCTTTAAATCAATTTTATGCAAAATTAAAATTATTTGTATGTATACTTTAGATATAATCTTCAATTTATATTATACATTGCCTGAAATCAAGATTATTAACATTTCGTTCATAATCGTATTATAAGACTTAAATCCGTTTATCAATGATTTTTTCTGCCGATAAATTTCCTAAATAAAAACTTGTTAGCGCACGATGATAAGCAACATTACATGACAAAAAATTATTCCTATAAATACTTGAAACAAGTTAAGCTTCAAAACAGTTGTTGGGCTAGGCTCCCGATCATTACTTGCAAATTCAGTTATAAGTTTAAACATTCATGTCTAAAATTTGTCCACTATTTAACAACGTACAACTTATATTTTCATTAAAAAGCCGCCATGAAAGTGTACCATATTCTATTATTGACGTTCTTGTACAGTGTATCTTTGTGCAGTAGTTATCGGATTTTGGCAATTTTCACGTTTGATGTGAGAAGTCATTATGGAGTACTTGAAACGCTTGCTAAAGAGCTTGCTAAAAAGGGACACCAGGTTGATGTTATAAGCAATTTCCCTTTGAAGGAGCCTTTTCCAAATTACACAGACATTATTAGAATTCCTACAGCTGGTGCTTATAGTGTTTCAACATTCGACGCTATCACTACCAAAGAAATTTCAATAAAGTGGCTTCTTATAAAGAAAGCACGCATGTGCAACTTACTTGGACATCCTGAAATATCGAAATTGATTAAAAATCCCCCACCCGACCCGCCATATGATCTTGTTTTAAATCACGTAAGCAATTCGAATTTTCCATGACTTGAACGTTTTATTTAATGATAAATATATCTATTTGCGTACTCTGTGTATGCTATGCTAAATTTAGAATAAACTTTAAAAAAATTAATTTAAAATAAAGAAAAATATTAGATAATGGATCTTTTATAATTTCCTCAAAAGGTTTTATCACTTCACTCATCGACGAATTTCAGGTCTTAATCGGTTACCAGTGTTTCAACGCAATTGGTTACTTGTGGAATGTACCAGTAGTTATGATCGCTACCACTTTGCCGCTCCCTCAAATGCAAAGTTTCATTGGCAATCCTCTAAATTTGGCAATCTCATCTAGCCATACTCTGTACTATAAGGAAAAGAGAAATTTTTGGGACCGACTGACAAATTTAGTCAAGACTCATCGGTATATTAAGGAATACCATAACGATATTGCGCCTAACCAAGACTATCTTATAAAGCAGCATTTAGGGCAAGATGTACCAAGCTACCGCGTATTGGAAAAGAATCTCGCTTTGATATTGAGCAACTCACATTATTCTTTCTATGGACCGAAACCTAAGTCACCGCAGCTTATTGAAATTGGTGGAATTCATATCAAGAATGACACTTCAATACTTGATCCAGTGAGAAAAATTGCACTTCTCTGTTTTTAGTTTATTCGCTCTAATTTTTAATAACTGTTTTCTTTACAATTTTTGATAGAGATTTAAACATTTTTTTTATATCTCTTAATCTTGTAATATTCAGAATGTTAACAATTATACATATATTTTTCTATTGTATGTATTTTCTTATTTTATTTGAAATAATCTTAATT
Organism: Ormyrus nitidulus; assembly: GCA_900474335.1. Lineage (NCBI taxonomy): Eukaryota > Metazoa > Arthropoda > Insecta > Hymenoptera > Ormyridae > Ormyrus > Ormyrus nitidulus. The sequence goes on from UCOL01001128.1 coordinate 3,868, forward strand.
TTCAATTTAATAACTATATTAAAAAAAAATGCCAAAATTTAATGTATACTATTTATATATTTTTGTATTTAATGAAGATTAACTTTTTGTAATTGATCGAGTGATTTAATTAGGTCAATGTTTTTTAACTAACAAAATTATCATACAGCTATATAAATCAATTACTTTTCTTGTGTTACAGAAATTACAGAAAATACTCGATGATAGTAAGGATGGATTTATTTATTTTTCCTTTGGATCTCTTATGGCTATAGAGTCATTACCACATGAAACTTTAGAAATAATTTACAAATCTCTGCGCAGAATATCACCTATGAAAATTATCATGAGAATACCACACCCTGACGACATGCCAAAAAATATTCCTGATAACGTCATTAAGTTTTCATGGCTGCCTCAACAAAAGATTTTGGGTCAGTTTATTTATTCAGCGTTATTTTTAATTTGTTCAAAAAATATATAGACATCAACATTTATTAACCCTTTTATAGCCCATCCCAATATTAAAGGCTTTGTTTCTCACGGAGGAGGATTAGGAGTTCAGGAAGGAGTTTACTATGGAGTGCCTATGATATGCATTCCATTTTTTGCTGAACAAATGATGAATTGTGATGTTATTGCACACAAAAATGTAGGATTAAAAATAGATATTCACACAGCAAAAAAAGAAGACTTTGATCATGCTTTCGATGAAATTATTTCGAACCCAAAGTACAAGTAAGTTTGAAAGGCATAAAGCTAGCTTTAAAATATTATTTAACACATTATTTAACCAACCATTAACTTCTCTTACAGAGAATCGATGAGTAAATTATCTGTGCTGTACAGAGATCGCCCTAGACCACCTAACGAAGAAGCAGTATACTGGATCGAATATGTCATTCGCCATGGCAAAAACGTTTTGCGATCTTCAGCTGTTGACTTGCAATGGTGGCAAGTCGAACTTCTGGATGTTTACTTTTTTATACTTGTCTGTGCAATAACCATTATTCTTATTTCACTTTACATTATCAAAGCAGTATTGTTATTTTGTTTTAAAAATATATGCAAAATGGGACTATCGAGATCTAGTAAAAAATTAGACTAGTTAATTTCAATTTAAATAAAATTTTAGATCTTTTAAGACTTTTTGTATCATGAAAATTTATAAAGCATAAAAATTAAGTATGTGATAATTAACAATAAAAAATATATTTTTATAAATTTTTCTTAATTCTCCCACTTTATTTTTATAAAATATTCTTACAAGTTTCCTCAAAATATAATCAAATTCTTTACTCCAAATCTTTAGATCAAAATAAATCTGATTTAATCCACTCTTTCCTGATTCGATCCACTCGAAAAATGAAATTTTCGATAAAATTCATTACAAGCAATTGTGATGTAATGCATCGAGCTACCGTTTTTTGAAACAGATACTTCAAGCTTAATGAAACACAATCTACCATTCAAACATCTACCTGATAATTCTCTTGCCGATTAAAATATAAACGAAAACATTTCATCATTCACAAGTGACAACATTGATCCCTTCCCCCAAAAAAGTCAAACCGACCTTCATACTTGACACTGCCGATCGATAAATAATAACGAGCATCTGCAATAATTTTCCCCCACCGACGGTCGGAAGAAAGCTCAGACTTACAAATTTATGTCTGCCATGCTCATGGGAGCTCCCGTGATTCCTCTCCCCGCCCCGCGCCGAGACGAGAGTCACGTTGTACCTCGGCTCTAGTATACGTCCGATAGCCTTGCGTATACACACGCTAACGCGCCTCCGTCCCCATTATCTGCGCCAGCATCGTGTTCATCATTCCTCCTTCCGCGCTTGCGCGATTATTCTCGACTTTTTCTCCTTATCAATCTAAATTACGATGAAAAAACGCCCCGGAGTTTTTATGCTAATCTTTAAATTGAATACGTGTGTTGTTTGCATTTAGATGTAACTTGCCGTGGAGAGTTTACAGTCTATGGGTTAACGGTCATTAATTTTCTAGTAATCAGTATATTATGTTGATTGGAATTGTGTAAATGCGGAATTGAACAGTTTTTTTTAGACTTTAATAATTTCCTTTGCATTCATTTTAAGTTAAACTTTTGCTCAAAACTTGCTCAAAATAAAGTTAATTCAAATTATAAGAGTTTATCAGTTCGTTTTTCTGTTGATTATGTATATAATGTTGATAATATATACCTTTTTACATTCTATCAGATTAAAAAAAAAATTAATGTTTCTGCTTTGAAACTGCTTTGAAATAAGTTCAATATATTTTGTTTTTTAAACTTATCAGATAACATTTAGGCCCTCTACTTTTTACCAGCATTTATTTCAATCCCTTCGGCAATGTTAAGCATACGATATACTCCAAAAGCTCGTAGGTCAGACAACCCTTTCTTCCCTCTCTTGGCTTAGTCCATCCGTGGCTGGACTGTCGTTGTTACTACCGTCCCCTTTTCGCGGCCTTGTCCGAAAGCACATTGTACAACGACACAACGAACGAGTACAAGGGCAGCCTCTTTATTATCCTTTCACTCGAAAATATATGCGCTACCGCTGATACCCCGCCGTAATTAAAAGTCATAAATTAATATACGTTACTTGCTTAATAATCAGTCTTATAAATATACACCCACAATTTTCCCAGAGAAACTCGATCCTCCATTTTCTCCCAGTTTTAGTTAGCGATCCAGTCGTTTTAGAAAATTCTTCGAAATAACTAAATTTCCCACGAGCACGTCGTATACACGAGTAAGTTCATGCATGCGTGTCCCCGTCGTTGTAAAGGCTTCCTCAGTCGTTTCGTCGAGAGCGGCGGAAGGGCGAGATCGAGGGGGGTGAGAAAGAGCGACGCGCGTTCCTCTCTTGGCGGTGCTTCGGCTTTTCCGGCTCCGATATGGACCGAGAGCTTCTCCGAGGATGCCTTCCCCCGTGTAGCGAAACGCCAGCCTGGCAACTTTGTGAGTTATAATTATTATCCGCCTAAATGCCGACGAGGATACGGCTCGTCGTCGGCGGCGGCGGCGCCGGTTGTTTGGACGGTATGTAGTGGAAGTGACCGGGATGGACGCTCGCTTTTACAGCGGATTGGAAATCCTCGCCCTTAAATTTCTTGGCTTTCTCGGGTTATTTTCTAGGGCTTCTGCGGGTTCACTAAACTCTGCAGCTTTAGCGTATTATTCGTTTAATTCGGGATGTTCTAAATATGAGATTAAGGGAAATTGTACGATATATTTGCAGGTTTTCAAAGGTTAGATTTATGTAAAAACTAATTTTGGAATGATCAGCCTGCTAATAATAAAATTATGATTTAACTTTTTTCAACAAACTTTTTAATTATAAAATATGTTTACGCCGAAAATTTAACTTTAAACATATTTTTACAAAACTCTACAGATAATTTTGATTCCCTTATGTTTTTTTTTTTCCAAAAACCATTTAGTAAAGATTCAGTAAGAGTCATGAATGGAAAATAACTAGTTAATCGACGGATTTAAGACGATGCAAAGCAGACAATTACACTACTCTTAATCATCGGCTAGAATCATATCGCAAAGAAATTTCTCAATTATCTTATCTGAAGGCGGACTTCTCTCGATCCGCAAAATAAATAAAGAGCCTCGAGCGGCAAAAAGCGGCCATCTACCTTCCGCTGAGCCCCTTAATAGCCGAAAATCGCGGCCATCCGAGATTTTCTCCAGCACTCTCAGTCTCCGAATCTCACTTCTCACGGCGGCGGAGGCGGCGGCGGCTAACTTGGGCCGTCGCTATTATCGCAAACCCCAACAAATTCACGGCGGCGTATATAACCCGGGGTAGCGGAGTTCATTGCATATGTGCGAGTATAAGGGCGCCAAAGGTCCATATACGAAAGATAGGCAGCCGCGATAACGTCGCGTATAAAGTCGTAGGAGAGCTTGTAGGATGCTACGTTACACGACCGATAGACAGTCTCTCTCTCTCTCTCTCTCCCTCTCTCATTCGACGATGCTCTCACTGATAGCGCGTGCAGTGATTTTCCTAAGATTATTGTTCGAATTCGAGGCGAGGCAGCCCCGGCTATTTACGACTTTGTTCTCGGCGATGTTTATTTTCATGCCCTGGCAAATTGTTATGGAGTGCATGATTTTCCGAAGATATCGACGAACTTGAGGTAGTTTTAGTGTAACGGCCGCTGAATTAATCTTTGCGAGAGGTTTAGCAGTTCTGCAAGATACCAAGAAAGTAATAATTTCGAACGATGAAATAGTTTGTGAATTATTTTAGAACCAACGACAAAAGTACGAAAAAGGCATTACGTTTAATTATAAATTATTATGAGAAACTTTTTCTTCTACTTTTCGTTTAAAATATCTTAATTTTTTATCAATAAATTGAACTATTTCTATAATCGTTATTTTTTAAAATGTTTAGTTTGTCCTTGATCTGTAAATAATAAATGTTTGTTTAACGTATTCATATGTACACGCGTTTCTTGTTAATAAATTAAAGAGTACATCTGCAAGGGATTTCATTAATTATTCATGCACGTGCCCTTTTATATATCGCGCATTATTAATAACTTGATTAACAATTATTCTTTTAAATGCAGGTGGTGTTTCCCTTTTTTAATTCCGCCTTTATAATGCAGCATGTATTCGTTTCACATAAAATTTGATTTATTATGGACGGTATGAAATAATAAATCATTATCAATTCGTAATATAAACATAAGTATAAAGCAAAATACGGTTTAACTGCGCAAAATGCACGAAGTTAAATAAATAAAAATTAATTTGTCGTCTGTTCGCGATGCGAAAAACATATAATTAATCATGCGAGATAATTATTCGTATTATATTTTTAATATTCCGCAAATACACTTTACTTTAAATTAATAAACTGAATAAAATTAAAATTATATTGTTTAATTTATATACACAAATTAAAAAAATAACCGAATGCATAATAACCGTAAAAATTGAATAAGCGAGAAATAATTTCAATAAGCGAGGCGCATTGTAAAAAATATAATTAAACAACCCATTACCATAAACACGAAGCTCAATCCCTCCCCGCGTTTACAAAGCGAAAGAGAGAGGGCACCTAATAGCTAATGAAAGCAGATTAGCGAAAAGTAGTGCAGTTATGGCGGCGCGACCCCGACGATATTTCAATCGCGAAAGTCCCCGGCCGAGTCGCGGAATGCCCGGCTCACGAATTCGCGCGATAACGAATGGCGAGCACTCATTGGCCGCAGGATTTATAATCCTTCATAGCGTCGAACGGAGAAGAGAAGAGAAGAGAGAGAGAGAGAGAGAGAGAGAGAGATAGCGGAGCGCGGACCGTCCGCAGGTGGAACGAGCGCCGGGCACATCGACATTACATTCCACATTAACCAAATTATGATTTAAGATCGCGCATTGTCGACTCGCGCCGACGATTGTTCAAGTCCAAATAGGCGCTCGTTCGCGCTCTCTCGCTCTTCTCTTTCTCTCCGGCTGATATAAATTATAATACGACGCGGCGGCCAATTACCTTGATGCGAATTGCAGAAGAATCGATGAATTTTTGTGAAACTGAAAAATTAAGATGTCCGATTTATTGTCTGCATGCCAAATTGATTACAATTTGAAACTATTAAAAGGTATCCTTTTTATTCTGCTTGTTGTTTTAAAAAGTATCTATGCAAAAACGCTATTATATTGAACAATTTGTATTATTACTTGTTGTACAATCGGAAACAGACCAGCTCACTTTTCAAACAATCTCGCTTCTTCAAGAGAAAAAACTCCAAATACCGGGAGGAAGCAGCAGATTTTCGTGCAGATTTTTGCTTTTTCTTCGATGCGCATACCATAGAAACGTAGGCACCCCTGCAGGTCCGGCCGGCCGCGGAGGCTCGAGAGAGCGCGGTTATTAAATTCTGCGATGGGAATCCCAGTGGAAATCACCGCGCGGCCTCGATCTCCGCCCCTCCTAACGCACGCCACTCATAGAAATCGCGGCCGAAAGTTCGAAGCTGCAATAAAAGTGATATACGGATCCGCGTCGCGTCTGACGCTCCGTGATTCTTGAAGACGCGCGTAGCCCCTGGATGAAGCGCGATTTTTTGGGCTTGCTTTTTGGCCTTTTATACATATCTACGTAATTTTTAAATCATTTAATTATGTTTTATAATACTTGTATGTATATTTGCGTTTTTTTACCACTTCAGTATTTATTTTATCCGTCAGAATATCAAAAAAGGAAATAACAATTTAATCGAAAAAACTACATCAGTTCATTAAAAACTTGACTGTTTCAGCAGTAATCGTCAGCCTCTCAATTAATTAATAAATCTCCAGACGGTTAATGCTGCGCGCGAAAAAAATGAAAAAAAGCTCTAAATGAATTCCCGGCAGAATGGCAGCAGCCATTGAAAGTTCCAAAAAAGCGAGTCATTCCAAGCCATAAAACTTGTCTCCGGGAGCGCTTTTCGTTACACATCCTATTCCTGTCCCTCATCCCACCTCGGAGCAGCTTCCCTCCTCGCAGCGCGCTCCTCTCTCCGTCCCCTCCCCTCGTCAGTTTTAACGTCGGGGAGCGTTCATCATCGGCCGACAGGCTTCATTGGCCAGAAGCAATTTTCCCTCCGTGTCCGCTCGCGCGCCGCTCGAGGAAAACGCCCGGCGTCGTCGTCGTCCGCGTCGTCGTCATCCCGGGGCGCGACTACGACGCCCCGGGTATATCTTCGCGCGACGTGATCTACGAGGCCGCGGCGTCGCCACCTTTTCGATGCTCTCGCCCCGAGAGCGCCGAGGCCGCCAAAGGCCAATTCAATCGCTCCCCGAGCAGAGCCGGGAGATAGGCGGACGACCGGCTCTCGCTCTCCCGATCGACTCGCGCCACCGAGGCTCTGCCCAGCTGGAAGATGCAATGCCCCCCGACCGATGTTTCCCTTCAACCCGTTACGCGAGCTCCTTCGTGATTCTCGGCTCGGCTTTTCTTCGCGGTGCCGCGCTTTTCTTGGAAGCCTCGGGGTCTATATATCGGTTTTTTAAAACGCCATTTTTTTGAATTATTGTAAATAAACTTTAGTATATATATTTTTTGTTTAATGTAGAATAATAAAAAGTATAACCTTTGACATTCAATTTCTCGTGTTTTTGCAATTGTAACTAAAATAACTAGTTCCGACATTTTTGTAATAAAATTTGTCAGACAGAATTGAATAAATCAGAAAAAGTTTATTTTACCAATGACGTTGGAACAATTGAAGATTATTCCAAAGAAACAGACGAATTGATTAATTAAATTTATTTTTAACGAACCAACGAAAGCGAGCAACAAAAGTTACAAGACACAGAGAAAGAGAGAGAGAGAGAGAAAGAAAAAGGTCGGGAACAGTAAAGCAGAAGAGAATCTCCGATAATCGTAAGAACAGAGGAAAAGTCCCTCTCGGCGGCTCCGCTCTCATACAGCGACAGCAGCAGCAGCAGCGGCGGCGGCGGCGTCGGCGTCGGCGGCTTCTATCTGCGATCGGCCTCCCACCCCATCAGGGGGAGCCCCTCCTCTCCCGGTATCTCAGCGTCGCTTCGTAATTAGCGAAAGTAGAGAGGAGCCGGCGGCGGCGCTTGCTCGCAACCGAGAGAGGGAAAGAACGGGGCGCAAAAAAGGAGGAGGGACGCGCGGAGGGAGAGGGGTGCACCGGTAACTACGCGCGAGCCTCGTAGAAGGGTAGCCATAAAAGTTTATGCTCTCCATATGTTGTAATATAGTCCGGGCGGGCGCAGCGAGCGAGCGGCCCGGGGATCGGTAAAATATGCGGGCAATAAGTATGGATTGTTATTAACACAGGGCGCGCGCCCGCGCGGACACCGCCGCCGCCGCCGCCGCCGCTGCTTCTGAATCCATTACCTCCGCATGGCGGCTGAAATACCGACCGATATATCCGCGGCCCGTGTTCCTGTGTATCGCGCGTAGGCAGGATTCGCACGCGGCGCCCAAGCGAAAAAGGCGAATCGCAAGCGACGAAGGAACAATTAAGCGCGCGCCAAGCGGGAGGCCGGGATTTGAATGTATACCGCCTCCGTGGAGGTTACTTGCACGGGAGGGGGGCTCTTTTCAGTCGTTGAGGTCAGTGGAGAATTGAGGCCTTGGTTTGAGACTACGTTACATCTTTGGTATATATATTAGTTTGAAAGAGATGTGGCGCTTTTGTCGGGTGTGCAATTGTTTATAATGGATAATATTATATAATCCATTAATTGCCGTAGCTCGAATGAAATAAATCAAATTAATTAAGCAAATTGTTTTCCCGTAAATGGAATAATATTGCAATTATATAGGTATTAGATTTCAATGAATTTTTAAAATGTAAATTTAGAGTGGAGCACAAGTGTACAGTATGTGGGAGATGGAGAGAGATTTGAATGTAGATTGAGTGATTTATTTATTGGTGCGTTATGCAATGAAGATTGGCACGCGTACTGAAATTGACAATTTTCAATATGTTGAAAAGTAGATTCCAGTCGATTAGATTTGCTTGAAATGTTCGTTAGGTGTACATAGAGGACTAAATATTTCGTTTGTAAAACCTAATTACAACTTTTCACTCAGCAAACAATTCGATCGTGATTATTAATTATTACAAATATCAAATTCATGTAAATGTTATTTACGTTCAAAAAAAAGACGTAAAAGCCAAATAATATTTAGCAATTATTTCCAATAAAATCTACTTTAAAACAAAATAAACAAGTTGAATGGTGCAAACCGCCATAAAAATATTCAGCAGGTTAATCATTACTCCAAAATTTTCAATAAATTCAAGATGAAAAAAGGCAAAATCTATAATCGAAACAAAGGGCGAAAAGAGAAAAATATAAGAAAGACAAAAAGGAAAAAGCAAGTAGCCCGGTGGAACAAAAGCGCGTAAAATACGAGCCTATAGTAAGGCCGGGGCTCGGGAAGTGGAGCAAAGAAAGAAGCGAATCGGCGAGAAAACGGGAAAAACATCGAAAAAAGGAGCGGGATAAACGGCGAAAAGAGACAGTGAATCAAAAAGAAAGAGAGGAGAGAGAGAGAAAGAGAGAGATAGAGAGAGAGATAAAAAAGCGAGGCGAATGAATGGATTAGTCGGTGGCGCGTCGCGGCCGAAATTATGATCGGATTTCGACGCTTCGGCCGCACGGACACGCGCTCCGCGAGTTAGTGCCGGAGCGCGCGCACATGTTGTACGGGAAAGCGAAAGAGTACGCGACATAGACGAATAACGCTCGCCGGTGCTTTAATTCTCGCGCTTCTCTCTCTCTCTCTCTCTCTCTCTGTGGCCTTTTATTTGCTCGACTCTTTTACCGAGTGGAGGGATATCGAGAGGGCAGTGATTGAGATATTATTTCGCTGTTTTCCATTCGTAAAATGTTTCCGCGCGCTAACACTCGCGCCTCTTGTTTTTTAGATTAAACTTTACTTTACTGTTTACTTTATTTTTCGCCGTATTTATTTATTTTTTTTTATTTTCAACCTGATTTACCAATTGGCTTTTTATTTAAACAATAAAACACAGCTTTCTCATTTGATTAAATCGCCGACTTTTCGACAGTTTAAAGTGGTAATTGTTTTCGATGAAAGCTACAGTTTCCTAAAATCAAAAAAATGTCAAATAAATAAAGGCGTCTCCACTGCGCCAAGGAGGCACCGTTCGTTCATCGGAAGAGAACTCGCGACCCTCCCCAGCCAAGGTGCAGGATATGTGCGGTTCGGTACTCCGGACTGCCCGATGAATCTCTCCTCGAGGTAGAGCTATACGGCCAGAGAGTCCTCTGGGAGCCGTCGCCTGGCTTCTTTCGCGGTGCACCTGATTGGTCAAGGCCTCGGGATTCGGAGGTCAGATTGATCCGGCTCGGGCATTACTTCTGGTTAGCCTCGAGCAGCGACGCGCTGTTAGTCTTCATTCCGGCTCTCCGTCTCCTGCGTTAAACCAGCTCGCTTGATTGCGTCTAGTTAGAGCCACACCAGCCCCATCAGTCGCCCTGCCGGCCTCGCTCCACCTCGATTATTTGTCTTCTCATTTTAAGAGTCTCGCTCGCTTGCGCTTTCCCTCTCGACCGACCCGAGCTGCTGCTGCTGCTTCTTCTTCTTCTTCTTCTTTCCGAGGGATTACCCTGTCCCGAGGAAGGGAACACGAGCTGATCTGAGCGGATCTAAGCGCTCTTCACGGCTCTTTATTTCGTTCAAGCTTGCGGCTTCTTAGATTTGCTGATGGATGAGTAGTCGGGACCTCGATGCTCCCTGATGAAAAAACTCCAGTGCCGCCTAGGAGAAATTTCCCTAAAATTTTGTTTAGTTTGTTAAAAAAAAAAAAAAAAAAAAGTCGAACTTCTCATCTCCGTTTAATCATTAAAATTTCATAAAGGTGTATGCTTTATAAAAGTAAACGTGAAATGAAAAGCAAGCCAATTGAATGCGCGCCCAAAATAATCGCGTACCCTCAAAGACGCAAAATCGAGTTCGACATGTCGTCGAACCCATCTCCGACACTCCAGCTCAGAATCAGCAATTCAATGGCAAATGACGTAAGCATCGCGATCAATTATAGGCCCTCTCGGCTTGGCTTGCAGCCGGAGTGCGGAATCCCCGCAGGACACTGGATTTATTTGTGCCTGCATTCAGCGCCGAGGAGGAATAAATTCTGGGGCTCGAGAGGAGAAAGGGAGCGAGGGGGGGGGGGGTGGGAGGCAGCAGCGTTTTCCAGCGGACAAGACGACTTGTCAGCGGCGGCGCGCCCGGCGAAGAAGAGCGGAGGCAACGAAAGAGGGAGAGAGAGAGAGAGAGAAAGAGGAGCGAGCGCCGGAAACGGCTCCGTGTCGGATGAGAGACGGAGTTAACTCAGGTTGATTTAACCGGCGCTGCGGAGGCAGTCACGTAGCCCCGGCTTTAGTGAGACGTCCTGACGCCACGGCGCTTACATAGATATCTTTCTGGACTTGCGCGACTCCCTTATTTTCGCATTGTTTGGGCTCTCGCCGACTGTAGAGCCACGCACGGACGGCTTCTTCCGGCGATGGGCTTTTCTTTTCCCCGTAATTGGCTTGATTTGTATAGATTGACGTGGATGGATGCACGTGACTACTCTGGAAAGGGGCGTAATTGAAGGAGAGAGTGCGTGAAGGAGGTACGTTCTCTTATTTGACGTCAGTTGCCAAGAATAATTCAGGTGGAATAAATCACGTAATAATCCCGGAAATCATAGGACCGAGCAAACAATGACGAGCTAACGACTCACGTTTGGCGTTCAAATACAATTATAGGTTTTTCAAACCTTCAACTTTCTTTCTTATCTATAAATCTATATAAATCTTCTGCGATTTGCTTGTATAATAAAATAATAAAAATTGTAATATTTAAAAATAAGATCCTACATTCAAACCAACATTTGCGCAAAGAAAGAAAAGTATTTCTTTTAAAAAGGATAAACGGATGTACAGGAGCTTTAGCAATGCTTGTTTGAACGATCGGTAGTATACGATCGCCGTAAAATTTCCTGAGTTTGTCGCGGGAGTTCTGATTTATTCGAAAGCTGGTCTCTAACACAGCGTACCTAATCATGCGCATGGCTATGCAAACGCGGCATAATAATAAAGGTTCACGATAGTCCCATTATGATCACCTGTTCATTTTCGGCTCACAGCTGGAGGGAGAGAGAGAGAGAGAGAGAGAGAGAAAGCGCGAGCGATGCGCGCAGCCGCGATTCGCCAGGTATTTATCGCTATCCGAAATGCATTAATTTTCATTTCGACTATTATACTATCTGATGCACAGGCCTGTAAACGAGGGACATCGGCTAAATAGAAAAATAATTACCGTCAATTAATAAGCGAAAATGATCGAGTTTCCAGATTTTACGTGTATTTTTTTCTCTTCCTTTTGCACTCTAAAGAAGCTGGATAATTTTTACAGAAACACGCGTAAATTAGAAATATATATTTTTCTGCGAACCCAGTATATATATTCTCTTATTTCTCGAGCGCGTAAATCCCATATACCGCAAAATTTACTCAGCCCTTCATTTTAAGAAAATGCAAGTCCGTCGAAGAAAGTTGCAAAGCGAAATAAATACCGTAGGACACGAAGCAGATCCCGAGCAGAGGGGCTCACGCGCGCGCAGAGCAGAGAGCCGCGACAGCGAGTTAGATACGAGCCAGCCAAAGTATAAATTCTTGCGGAATAAGCCAATAAGTTAATGAAGGAGAAACTTTGTATACGCCGAGGCTCGGGCCAGAGAGAAACAAGCGAGCGGGGGGAGAAAGCGGGGGGGAGTGAAAAGCGGCGGACGTAAAAGCGGGCGGGGGGAGTGTGAGCGACGAGCGAGAGAGAGAGAGAGAGAGCGTGGCAGGGTATTACCCAGAGCCAATGATATAGTGACTATTACCGTCACTACATACCCCGGCGCGGAGTGATGGCGGGTGACTGCGTGCCTCGATAGCGCTAAGCCTTGGGGCAGTAAAATACATTGGTCCGGCGCGGCCGTGTGATCCGGTCGTATCAATGCCGCCGGCCGTTATGTGGCGACGCGCACCTCTCTCTCTCTCTCTCTCCCGCAGCCCAGTCATCGAGAGAGCCCCTCTCTCCCTCGACCGCGTTATACAACAAGGATTTTTACTTGCGGAGCCCCAAGTTTTTTTTTTCTTTTTTTTTAGAGCCCTTTGGAAAATTGTACTTTACGACGCTTTTGTTTCCTCTTTCCGATGCGGCTCTTTTTTCGTCAAGGTCGCTCCGGCCGAGGCTCGAATTTATTCGTCGGCGCGGAGACTCGGCCGCTTTGACTTCGGCCTTATCTTCATTGTTATTTGCTTTTTGAGCGCCGCTCGAATGGGCTCGAGGATGGGCTTTTTCGCTGCTTTATGGAGTACTTTTTGCGATGGGTGAGATGAGATTATTTGATGGGCGTTTTCGGTGATTCATTGGTAATTGGATTCTTTAGAGTTTTGTTGGGATTGGCTGGAATGAAAGTAAACTGGTAGAATTAATTTTTTTTTTCTTGGTTTAATTAAGATTGTTTGGGAAACGTTAAATTTCTTACACAAATTAATTGTGAAAAATTCAACTTGCAATTTAACGCTATTTATTGAAACATAGAACCGTAGAAAATTAAGTACAGCTAATCGAGCGATAAACCTCCCGAAACGCAGATGTTAATTTAGGATACGTCAAGCTCTCCTCGCAGCGACAAATGCAACAAAAACCGAGAGACGAAAGAGACGAAGCGTATCTTTTATTAAGGGCATTTGCGGAATCGCACTGGGACCACTGTAATACGTATATATATACTCCGGTCGCAGAGAGAGAGAGAGAGAGGTAGAGGGGGCCGAATAGAAGCGGCGGCGGACGAATTCGCTTGAAGAAAAATTAATCGCATTCTTCCCGGCGGGCTAAATCCGTGGCTCTTTATCCGTGGCAGCGCGAATACCCCCTCATTTGTCAGGAATACTGAATTAATGATGATTGCCGCTCGACGTCGCCGCGGCCGAACGGCGAGTCCCGTCGCTCGTCACTTCATCGCCCGCGCGCTCGCCTCCCCTCCCCTCCTTCCTGCGCCGACCGACCCGTCGAGGGCTCGTTTACTTTAATGCAATCGTTAAGATGAAGAGTCTTAGCCGTTGTCTTTTCGAAATGAATTAAATTGTGATTTTTTTTAGTTTTGGTTATTAGCTGGGGAATTTTATTTTTCGGATTGGTGTAATAAAGCATCTTTTCTATTTTAAGTTGAAGTTTTACAGTTAATAGATTCATTATAATTAATTTGTTTATTATTTTTATGGTTTATAATCTATTCATTTTTATTTTTTAATTATCATTCATCTCTAATTTACGAAAAAAGTAACTAAGGTATAAGGTAATGCGTATTTGTAATACAATTTTTTTAGCTTGTTGTTAATGTACGTAATTAGAATAATTATTTCGATTAAATACTTCAATTCATGACTTGAAAAATAAAACAAATTTGTAAAATGACAAATCCATTTAATTCTTTCTAATTTAATTCTCAGTTCAGTTTAACTCCTTTAAAAGTATAAATTAAAAATGACAGAGTTCAACTGCTCAAGCCAATATCAAGAATGTATATTGCCAATGCAGTCCAACTACAGAGATCCCATATCACTTTCCTAAACTGCCGTGTCATAGGCTTCGAACGCCGACAGACGCGCGAAAAGAGATCATCGCTCTCTGACGTGACGCGCCAATTAGGAAGCCGTCGAGATAATTAGGAAAGACGCGTACAGCGCCGCAGAATATCTGGCTCTCCTCCTCCCCGGTTCCGGCGCGACACGCACATTTAACAAGTTTTGGCGAGCGAGAGCCGCGGGCGCGTCGGGCCTTTAGCCCGGAAATTGCTCAAGTTTTCGCGAAACGACAGCTGCGTGCCTCAAGGAGAGAGAGAGGGAGAGAGGGAGAGCCCTTACTTTTGCGCCTTCCTTTTCGGCCCACGGCGCTTTTTGCGCTCTTTCCGGCTCTGTGTAACCTGGCCGACAATTGAAATGAAAACTCGTCCGCGAGACCGGCTCGTTACGAAGACGGCTGCTCTCACTTTGCGCGCTCAAAGTCCCTTTTCCAGCTCTCATCTCGAGCTTCTTCCTTCTCTCCTCGCTTATTCTTACGTGGATTAAGCTCCGCCGGCTTTTTCAGCTTCTCAGATGCAGTGCTTCCTTCTCATTTCGGCGTCCTCTTCCTTTTTCGCTTCACTTGCACGTTCGACTTTTTGTTTATTTATTGTCTGGGAATTAACAGCATATTTGTCCAATTACTAATAATTAACGCAGCATTTTTATAAATATTATCATAAAAGCTTCAATAACATAAGCGGCATTACACAACATAATTATGCAAGTGGATAAGTAGATTAAAACTATGTTTGGTCAGACTATATGAATAATCATAATTAAAAAGCTAATTCAACATTTTAAAACTGAAATATCGTTGATAAAATAATAGAACCTCTCGAAAGAAATAAAACGTTTCGCTCGAGTGAAAAAAAAAACATAATGCGAAGAAAAATGGAGCGTTATTACATGAATACTCAAAAAAAGGCATTCATCTCAGACAGGCTCGAAGACGGCGGCGATTAAGAAGTCATTCATCACGAGACAAGAGTCGTTAACACCTGCATTCGGTCTCCCGCGACTCGTCGTGAGACAAGCGGGAGGTCGGGGGGGAGCTTCGACACCGACACCGAATGCATTTGTCAGAGCGAGCGCGCGCCTCGTGAAACCGCGGATTTGCCTCAAGGGCGTCATCGCTCACTCCCGCTAAAATAGCCCGCGTTGCGCCTGAAAACGCAGGGATTAACGGCGAATGAAGAGGGCTTGTAATAATGCGGATTTCACGCGGTTAGGAGCATTTTCAATATCTCTTCGTTGAATATGCGCCGTCTTCGTGAATATTGCTTTTTAACAAAAATTCGTTAAAGATCTCTCATTAATTGATAAAAAAAAGTCTTTTATTATTGTGTTGTATTTTATTAAATACATATTCATTGCACTAATATATAGGAAAGGTACGCTCTGGAGAGCAACAACGATATCACAGCCAATTTGGTTTACATAACTGTACTGTGATATATTTAAATTACTTAAATAAGGAAAGTCACATTATAATCTTATTTTTGTTCAATTTAAAAAATTCAAGAATACAAAACATCGATAAAAAATATAATTTTGTAATATCATTTTTTTTATTTTTGTTTGACCATTTTAATTAGAAAAAGCTATTGCTTTATTCATGCAAATCATATACAGCACATCAGATTTTCCCTCATCTGTCAATAAACTATTTTTCCATCTTACAGATTTCGTGACTTTATCGCCGTCTTCGTAGAAAGAGAATTTCAACTCTTTAACGCAGCAATCGTCGAAATCCAGTAACCTTCTCTCTCGTATTCTCATCGAACTCATAGTAAGCCCGAGCAGGAATACGTCGTCGACGACTGCCACCGGTAAGATGAATCGGCCCTTCCGAAGTCCCCTGGCGGAAGTCGACGACTTGGGAGCAGTTTCAAGTAGAATCCGTAGATTCTATCCATTGTTCGACGCACCGGTCACGTGATCAATGTTGAGAGAACTATTTCAGCTGCGAAGGCAAGCGCCAACGGCGGGAGCCCGCAAGTGCTGACGCGGGACATTCGTAAATTCTCCCTAGAATTCACTAAGCATTCGCTCATTTCTTTCGAGGGCCCTTATCGCCAAATTCAATTTTCGATAACTATATACTCTAATCAATTCGATTCTCGAGTCTCCTTTTTATCGCCTTATCAAACTTTAGTTATACCGTGCAAAGAAATCGAAAAAGTATATTTTGCAATCGAATGAAGGTAAGATGATTTTTACAAATAATTAATTCTAAAAAAAAAAAATCAAACTCTCCAAGATTCCTCGCTTGTGAGAGAGCGCATAATCAGGAAAGAGCCGGAAAGGAGGAGAGTGACGCGTTCAAGTGGACCAGAAAAAGGGACAAAGGGAGGAGGACCGGTTGCAGGAGGAGCAAGAACAAGAGAGCTCGCCAGAAAGAGAGCAAGAGTAGCGCTCGCGCGGAGAGGCGGTAATGGCGACTACAGCGTAATCCGAAGGATTCCACCATCCGCCGGAGCAATAAACAGTTTCCGTTAATAGCGCGGCATTCGTAGAACCGCTGGTAAAATACTAACAGCAGATGGTACAAGTGTGCGGGGCCCCGGGTGGGTGGGGGAGAAGTGGTAGGAGAGAGAGAGAGAGAGCGGCACGAGGAGAGTGAAAATGGCGCTCCCGGGGTGTGAGGCTACCCCGTTGCTGCAGCGAAGCAAGTTGTATCTCACAGATCTGTCGCGTGATTAAGCTTATTAAACGCTTAACTCACGGCGGGCTGCTGGCTCGGCTCTGTTCAGCTTCTCTCCTCCCGCAGCCTCCCTCTCTCCTATCTATCTGCCGCTCGGGCACATTTCTCTCTTTCTCGCTCGCTCGCTCTCGCTCTCTCTCTCGCTCTCTCTCTCTCGGCCCGCAGCTCGGCGAGAAGAAGCGACGACGAGAGAAAAGCGGGGGGGAGGGAAAGAGAGGGCAATATTAGGGCAACCGCCCCCGGAAGCGCTGGAAAAGGATGAGAGAGGGGCGCACGCAGTGTACACGCGGAAGACTCAGCCGGCGGCGGCGGCGGCGGCGGCAGCAGCAGCCCCGCACACCAAATCATTGTTATTACGGAATATTACGCGGCTGTATCAGCCGCGCAGACTCCGTGGCCAATAAACTGCGGTTACTTCGCTCTCTCTCTCTCTCTCTCTCTCTCCCTCGCTCCCTCCGCCCCCTCTAATATGGTGAATCTCAATTTTCAGCGCGAACGAGTGAACGTATACCACTGGCGGAGCTGCCTCGACTAACAGCCCGACTCTCTTTTGTTTCTTCTATGGCTTTCTCGCGCACGATGTGCCCCCCTTTTTTATATGCTCCTTGCGCGAGAGCGAGTCGCGGTTCTGCTTCCTTTTCTCCCTTTTTCAGCTTCTGGCTTTCTCACCCGCAGTCGCGTTCCTAGTTGGGGGGAGAGAGTCGTTATTTCTCGCCGATTCTTTCGACTGATTAGAAAAGCAGCGAGTAAAATGATTATAGCGACGGACTTTTGTACAAAAGCGGAGTATTCGAATAAATCGTGGAAACACGCGTCACATTTAAAATTCGATTAAAACAGAGAGAGAATCGCGGCCGGCCGAGCGGACCGACAATCCAAAATCATCGCTGTCGCTATTTATTTTTATCAACAAAGCGCTTATAGGTTTTATGGGTGGCAAAAGTTCGGACGTATGTTCCGCGAGGACGCGGGTAAAATCACAATATTAAAATAGCTTTGCCATGGCCGACGGGCATTTCGGCCGATAAATAACAGGCAAAAATTTTGTCAAACGAAGCTCGGCAACAGAGAGAGAGAGAGAGGGAGAAAAAAGCTCTCTTTCAACGTGGGATAGAAAAGAGACAGAGAGAGGGAGAGAGAGCGAAATCAACATCAGTGATCGCGGGCCGCTCGAAAATTATTTATTATTTTTGTCGTTGCAATTTTGCTCGCATCCCCGGCGCACGGGCTCGCGCGCCGGCGAAACTGCGGTGAAATTAAATTATTATTTTGCCGCTGTAAATCACCGCATCTCTCGCTCACTCGCGCGCACTTAAAATCTCGCGGCGAATGAATATTTATACTTTCCATTGAATTACTCTTTCGGAAAGGGATAGCAGCAGCGGCGGCGGCGAGCGCGAGCATAATAATACAGGCGAGCAGGCTTGAAATATATTTTCGATAAATAATTTTGTCGAATCGCCCGGCGAGCGCGACGGCTAATCGGCCCGCTGTATATGTACCGGCGGCGGGAAAAATCCGCGGAAGCGCCGCGAATAAACCGTGGCGCTGCGAAAAATTATTCCTCCATTTCGACCCCCTGCTTTCGCGCGCGACAGAGAGAGAGAGAGAGAGCGACGTAACGAGGAGCGCTCGCCGGGAGTTGGAACGGTAAACGAGGACGCGCGTTGAAAATCGTGCGCAATTAGCCGTCCCGCGAGATCATTTCGTTAGCGCGGTTAAATAAATCGCGCAAAAGTGATGTCATTATTTAGGCAGCCCTCGAATGCCCGCCGATGTACGTGAGCGCTTTTGAGGAGGGCAGATTAAATATCGAATTTATCGATGGCTCTGGATCATTTTCGATGTTTCTGTAAGAAATAGTATTTTAATCAATCATGCAAGGTAAATTAGTCACGTATATAGTCTACATCGCAATTTTTATTCGTTTTAAATTATTTAAAAAAATTATTGAATAATGTAATATGAAAATATTAATTTTTTTTAACTATACATTCAACAATATGTTTATAGACTAAACAATTGCACTGTCGCAGGTAGCATATAAATACGCAATGACTGCCAAGCAAAAATACAACGAGTAGTCCAGCACTTCAAGAAACCCTTTAAAAAAATCATCCCCAAAGGCCATAAAACTCTAAGCCCTCTTAAAAAATCGTGCCAAAATTCCGCGCGAAAATTTGTAAAACTAACACACCGAGGAAAGGAGAGCAAGCGGAAAGGTCAGCGAAATCCGCGAAAAATAACCGAGGGACGGCCGTCTTTGTTTGGGGGGCGGCTCTCTCTCTCCCTCTCACTCTGCCCTTAATGCGAAGCTGAAGACGCGAAGTCCCATATGCGCGAAATGGTTTTGCGGGGCCGCAGCGCGGCGCGGCGTTAGCGTCGGCCGGAGCCCCCGGACGTCGCTAATGGTCGCCGTACAAACATTCATTACTGGCCCCCGCTCGCGAGACGCTCGGCAATATTGTTATCTTAGATTTATAGATGTAACGGATGGCGGACACCGCTGCGCGACCGTTCTCTCCGGGCTCTTTCGCTCTCTCTCGCGACCGCCGCCGCCACCGCCGAGCGACGCTTTACTCTCGGACACATTAAACGCGTCATATAGCCTTTGAGAGAGAGAGAGAGAAAGAGGCCGGCTTTTTTCGAGTTTTTTTTTTGCTTTTTTTTGCTTTTTTGCTTTTTTTGCTTCTGTGGAATGCGTCGCGCTGTGTTTTTCGGAGGCGAAATTCGTCATTGGCGAGAACGCGTTTGATTAAATTTTTAGTGTGGTTTAAAGTTTTGTAGGTGCTACGTTCTTTTTTTTACAGACAGTACTTTTGAATGAAAATAATCTTTTACTGAATTCAAAATTTAACAAATATTCTCAAATTACTTTCTTATTACAAATATATTATAGACACATTATTTGAACCTCGGTAACGAACGAAAAAAATGTCCCCGGTAGCTTGTATTACAAAGCGCCCTAAAAACAAATTTAAAAACACCCGAAAAGCCATTCCCCATTAAGAATCCGTCCCACAGACCCGATCCATCTTGCTAATTGACAGTCCGCCGTCCATCGACAAATCATGCTCGCGCCGGGCTTGCGCGCGCGCGCTCTTAAGCTCTGCTTGCCTGGCGTAATCGTTCGCCGCGGATAAGAGGAGCGAGGCTCGGGCGCGCCGGGCGTTAAATTTACACGCCTTCCTGATTTACATCTGCCGAGTTATGCCTTTTCTCGCGGGCGGCGAGGCGACCTCCTTGACGACGCTTTGCCCACCCCCGCGCGCGCGGTATCCGAGACACTTGACGCCATTAGCGGCTCGAAACTGCCTCCCGTTCCGCAGTTAAAGTGATTTGCGACTATCCGCGAGCGAGGAGCCCACGCGAGGCGCGCAACCAAACGAACGTACATCCGCGGGTAAAGGACTCGAGAGAGAGAGAGGAACGAGCGCGAGCGCCGCTTGCTCCTCCGGGGCCTGACTCTTTCTTGAGCTGCTCCACTTGCGCGAAGAGGGGAGCCCGAGGTCGCCACTGCGATGTTAAAGCGAAGCGACGGTTTTGTAATGATTGGAAAAGATTTTTATCTTTCGACTTATTTGTGAAAACGGAGAATGAAATTGTAAATAAAGTCCTTGTTAAGTGTCTTGAAAAAGCAGAGCCCGAATAGTGGGCAGAGCGCTGCTAATTGATAATTTGCAAAAGGAAAGTATCGTGTAATCAGATATCATAAAACCAATTGCGCCTCACACATTGATTATAAAAGCACTTTCATTTGCCGTTAGAGCGTCTCTCGGCGCTGTTTCGCTAACTGCGCGATGTCGTCGTCGCCCTTCCACTTTGAAGCAATTACAAGCAGACGGTTAGCTAGAAAGTGGATAAAAGAAGGTGGGAGGCGGATTGTACGATGAGAGAACCAATTATTATGCTGCGCAACCATGCCATCCGGTGCTCTTACTTGCGCCTAAGCTTCTTTACGTTAAAATATCAAATGTCTAATTAATTATTTATTATTCCTTCTTTTTTTCTAAAAACGCACTCACGGGTAACCTGACTATCAATTAAAGCTGTTTATTTTCTAAATTAGATAATTTCTTTAATTTTGAAATCAACAAAATAAAATAGAAGAAAATCCCCGCAACAGAATTGGTTTGACATGTAATAAAATAAAAGAAAAATCTTCGGATTGCAACAACTTCTTAAGGCGAAACCTTTCGATCGATACCTTTTTAATGTAATATTCTACTTTTATAAGATAAAATAAAAATTTAAAAAAAATATACGAGTAAAAAAACTTTTCCTTAATTAAAAAACATTAGAATTTTCATAAAAATCGCGAATCAGAAGCGTTCATAATTTACATAATACTATTTTCAAAAGTACCGTAAGGAAAGAGAACGAAGCCATTCGATATCAGAGAGACGAAGAAAATAGAATCTCGCATCAAAGTGACTTGTATCAGCAGCCCGACGCCGGCTTGCATCTCGCTCACGTCCGTTAACGTATCAGCGTTACGTTTCCGAACGAGAATGGCTCTTCTCCCGCAGGGCGCTTCCCCGCTTTTATTAGCCTCCTACACTACTGGCCCCTTAATGCATATTAACTAGTGGCGCGCTCAGCAAAAATTAATGGAAAGAAGTACGGCGGCGGCGGCGGCGGCGGCGGCAGAGCAGCGTGCCGTGGAACGATATGCCCGCGCGCGCGAGCGAAGAAGGAAGGGTTGGGATGTGCCGTATAAAATCGCCGCTGGAAGGGAGAGAACATTCAAGAGTATCACCGTTAGCACTTCCTATTAGCAGGGTTCTTCATTGCCCGTAGACTAGCCCTCTCTCCTACCGTATATATATATATACGTATATAGCTTTCCGTCTCTCGCGCTCGACTACGAGCCTCTGGGCTTTTCATCCTCGTCTTTCCATTCTCTCTCTCTCTCTCTCTCTCTCACCCGCTATACACTTCGGGAAAACGATATCGTATAAACGTGTCGTTAATTACTTACCGGATGCTCGCGCCGCGCGCTGGCTTGCTTTTACTACTGGCTTTTCTGCCCCCCCCCCCCCCCCCCCTTCTACTTCTGATGTGCGCGAAGCTCCAGTTATATTGTATTTCACACCCAACATTTTCCTTCTCGAAATACTTGTGAATTATTGACTCTGATTCCTGTTAAATGCAATTGCCCTTTGTTCCAATCTTTATTCAGTGCTAATGCTTCGGTGTATTCAAATTTTATTAAATGAAACGGCGCTTTTTATTTAAGACTTTTAAATTCCTTCATTTCAAGTAATGAAATAATGATATAGGTTTATAAATTTTAATAAAAAAAGCTATAGTAGTTTATTGTAGTAGAAGCTTTAGAAAAATAAAATGAGTGGCTGAAATTAAAATTGTGTCGAATGTAAAACAATTGCACGCCATTACAAAATTTGCAATTATACTGGGCAAAATTTAAAACTCTGTCGTATACACGTTATTCGCTTTATCAATTGTTTTTCGCACAACGTTTCATACATTTATTTTGTGTTTACTTATCTAAAAGAAAACACTTAATATATTTGACATGTCGACATGTTTAATTCTTCTACACCTGCAACTTTTGATCATGAATTTATTTGCATAATGCTTCATATTTCATATTGTTCATTATCTTAAATTAAACACAAATGACTAAAAGCGCAACTATTTAATTATTTAAAATATGCATTCATTCTCGATTTCCTAAGAAGCAATGAATTCAGTTCATTTTCCAACTGTGTATATCTCTCAGCCTCACATGCCGTTACTTTACGATTTCGCGCGTTAAGGAAACAAACGTTTATTTGAAAAAACTAATTGAACCGACGCCCTTTCTACCCTCTCTCTGACCAGCCGCACGGACAAAGGGGATTATTCCGCTGACTGCCCGAATAGTCACAAAGATGGCCAACTGCTGCTCTTTCCCTCTTTCGTTTTTCGTTTTCTATCTCTCTCCTCCTGTATGGGAATTTCGCACTGTTGAACTCGTCGACTTTTAATTCGATGGCTATCGACTGCGGACTTCATTAACAAGATTCCCCAAGAAAATCAAATATCTCCTTTTTTTAAATGAAAAAAAGTACTGCTTAATTTTATGCACATCTTCCTTTATCTATAGTAAGCAGAACATTATTAAGTTCTTAAAGTATTCTGTAATGTCTTTTCAACAAATATAAACACGTAAAAATAACAAAACGCCGCCAGATTTTAAAACTAAAATCTCAAAAGAGAGCCTCTATTTTTGTCAAAAAGTAACAAAAAAAAAAACAAAAAAAAAACTATCGATAAAAAATTAGCCCAAGCCGAGAAACGGGGACGAAAGCTAAGAAACGTATACGAGTCGAGTCGAGTCGTCTTGGGTGCGTTTATAGTCGGTATAGCAATGATAAACGATTGTCGCCTCAAGCGGAAAATGCGAGAGAGCTTCGGCCCGCCGGCGGAGAGTCCGCGCGAACGCGCGCTGACTGAATCAAACCACTATCAATCACCGGGCAGGCTCCCTATGCGGTTTCCGCGTGTAAACACACCGGGCTCCGATCAGCGCCGACGACGCGGCAGCGACGTGCAGTCTGCCCCAAGCGCTCTCTCCTCCCTTTCCTACGATTCGCACTGCTTGTCTTAATCTCTGCCGCCCGATGCCGTCTTTTTTTCGCGATTTTTTTTTATTGTCAGTGTATATTCGTTTGATTGTAATCGAATTTCTATTAGTTCACTGAATTTGCAGATCGTAAAACATTAGATGATTTTTATTAAATAAGAAAAGAATCTTTAATGCTAATGTAAAAACTTTGTATATTTATTATACTTATTTCATTACAGTATTACAATATTGAGTATACAATATTGTAATAAAATATATTATCTGTTAATAATTTATAAATAATTTCCGCAAAACAGTTTAGATATTTTAGTAATTATTAATCAGCGATTAAGCATCAATCGGAAAATAAAAAGCATCTCACGGCTTTGAAAGGCGGCTAGGATCTTTCATTTGTCAGCGCGTATCTAGTAAAAGATGTCGGATTGGCGGAGGTCAAAAGAAACGCACAAAACGAAGGGGAGAGCTGTAATGATAGAACGATTTGTCATAGGAACTCTCCAACTCCCAAATTCAGACTGACAGGAACCGTCTTCTAGTTCTATATTACCTCTTGCACTTATAGGCATGAATAAAATTTAATCTTCCTACATAAAGCTCCTCAATAAAATAAAGCTAATTATGACGAAGAATTTTTTTAAACGCGAGTAAAAATTATGAAAATAAAAGATAGGACATTAAAAAACAACGCCTTTTATTACCGTAACATAACTCGACTAAACATTTACAGATAAGGGACGATATTCTTATATCTAACGACAGCGCCATCATAATCATTATCATTCAGACATTCGCCTTACACGTTAGAGTCGGGCCTTCAGTGCCTAATAATCATAACGAAGCAGCGGGTTTCCTCCTCGGTCTCCCGCGATATAAATACGCGAAATTGCGTGAAAAAGCTTAGAGCTTAGCTTGTTTAGCTCCCTCGCTCGGTGTACACGATAGGAAGGTATTCCTGAGATACTGCTGGCCGGCCGTTTGTCAGGTTTGAACTTGCGCTAAATAACCGACGGGGGGGTCCGGCGCGCGACCAGCTCCACTTCGGCCGCGACTTGCTTAGTCCCCCGAAATGAACGAGCATGACAATTAACGATTGTAAAAAGAAGAGAGGCGGCCGCGAGCGAGCGCGTATAAGAGTGTGGCCGCTGCATGCGAGAGCAGCCGGGGGAAACAAGAAAACAGGAGAAAAGGGGGCAAAATATGAGGGCAGTTAATAACACTTTGCGGGAAATAATACTGCGAGAAAGGCCGCTTACCGTGACAAATAATTGCTCGCGTTCTCTCTCTCTCTCTCTCGCCACCGCCGCCACCACTGCGCCAGACTCCCGCCGCATCTTCGTCCTCGTTATAATCTTTCCTCCTGCTGCTTTCTTTTTTATCGCTGAATCGTCATTGCCGATTAGCCCTTTCCGATAGGCTCGGCTTCTTCTGCGTTGTTCTTTTCGGTCCCTACACCTGTTCGATCCTAAATTTTGGGATGGTATGGAGTTTAAGGGCGCGCGATGTGCACAACTAGTAAATACATTTTTATTACATAAGGATTAATCAAGATTTGGAGTCGCAAAGAAGAAATGGAAGATAGAGTGCTTTAGTTTTTGAACAAAATCAATTAATATTCAATTGCATATACATAATATATATATACTATTATTATACGAATATTAACAGTATCTATGTGCGAGAAACTGCCGCAACTAATTATTTACTTAAATTTTTTATAGTTTAAATTGATTTTTATTATTAAAAACCTAATTTATCCGAAAATCAGAATATATCCATAAAGACAGATTCTTTCAGACTCGTATCATCAGCTGTCAATAAATTTCAATTAATATTCATAATAATTTCGCGCGAAACGTAATTGCAGCGCGAATTAAAACACCGCTCCTGTCTTAACGCGACAGGGGGGAGGGGGGGGAGAAAAAAAAATGCCGAAACGTTAAATCGATATGCATTTGGATGATTACGCGTGACAAATGACTTTTGAAAATATTTACGCTCCGGCGTCGAGCTTGGAAGGGACGTTTCAGCTTGCGTGATTTTACCCGAAGATTTTTACTCGATTTTTAAAACGCGAATCTCGTTAAATCACTTCCAGCAGAAGGGCGCGAGAGAGCGAAATGCAGGCCATCCTATCTCTCTCTCTCTCTCCCCCCCGCTCCGAGCGGCGGCCTTTTAGGTTGCGCTCGCTCGTCAAGCTCGGAAAACATTCACATTTGACGGCTGTCAGGGCTCGCTGCTGGCTCGCATCAAAACCGTCAGCTGTCAACCGCCGGCCCGTGCGAATTACGCGCTGCGACAAGCACGCCGCGCTCGTTACATTTCGGAAGCGCGCAGATTGCTGGCGGAAAATCGCGATTGCCGAGCGAGCGAGCCCGTGATATCAAGCTCCCTCTCTCTCTCTCTCTCTCTCTGCGCAAAAACATTTTGTTATTCGCGGAATAGACATAATGCAATTGTCGTTAGTTTGCGTCACTTTTTGTTGCTTGCTTTACTCGCCCACGGGAATTTTGCGCGGCCGTTAAATCTAGGTTGCTTTTATCGTTTTCACTTTTTAAATGACAGAAGGCTTTTATCAGTCGAGGCTGCTTTATTTTAGAAGTGAAATAAATTTTCGATGTAAATATCAATTAATGTAACACAAGTAAGTGTATTGGGTAGGCTACATTGGGAAACGAGTGCCTGACCGAAAACGATGTTGACTACTTTGAGTTTGCAAGTTTCATGTTGCTTTTCAGTACTTTTAGTTTTATTTGATTGAATTCAATAATTGATTTTGAACTGTTTAATCCCTGCTCTTAAAAAAGTAATGAATGAAAAATCTGTCATCACAAATAATAAGATAATTATATTATCGTTGAACATGAAATATTTATTCAATTTAGATTGTTCTTACGCGTAAAACAATCAACAAAATTATTTTTTTGAATCGCGTACAAAATGAATATTCTTTTTAAAAACATTCACAATGCTTATAAGACGCTGCATCTCCCCACCAGCTTCTTTACCAATTTAGGAACAAAAAACGAAATTAAAAATGAAAAAACTAAATTCTCTCGGAGAGCTAGCAGAGCGTCTAACCAGAGAAAATATCCTGCCCCATCTCTCGGGCTCTCGAGATTGAAATTCAGCCGTGGAAATTCCGGATTCTTTGTAACGAGCGACTCTCCCACGAACGCGGGACGGCGCGAAGAAAGCGGCAAACAGTTTGAAACAGCAGGCTGCGAATATTACAAGGCGATATTACGTGCCGGATGAAATAATCCAGGCTCGCCCTCTCTCTCTCTCCTTTCCGCCCGACGAGAGAAGCGAAGCCGCTCTCTCTGCCGCTCGTGAACAACAGTAAACGAGAGGCAGCCGCTCGCTAATTGCCGCGAAAAGGGTTAACGCCGAGCGCGCATCCCGGCAATACGGCCGCGCCGGATATCGCCATCCATATTTAATTAGCCGCCTGCGAGCTCCGAGTGCTATCTCTTTTTTTTTCGGCGAGGGAAACCCAAAGTGGACAAGAAACCCTGGCTCTGCTACTTGTCTTTTCTAAGCGGGCCCTCTCGCCTTTTTCGATCAGTCGATTAATGAACGTCGATATAGCTAATGCATTTAATTATAATGCAAGACTAAAACGAGATATGATTTTGTTACTTTCAAGACTTTTTCTTTATTTATTTTTCTTTATATTAAGAAGAGTGTTACAAGCAGTCAAGGGCTACTTTGTACCATCAGTTGCCAAAGCAAATAAAAACAGTTTTAATGAAACGTGCCTTCTTGGAATATTTAAAAAAATTTAATCAGATTTCGCATTCTCTATTTCACTCCAGAGCAGAGAGAGAGCAAGAAAAAAAGAGGCATTTAAGCTTGAAAATGTTTATTTGCACGGGTTGAGGCGGCGGCATAAACAAATCGGGTCGCATAATTATCTGCGATCTCCCGGGGGGGTAAAAAAGGCGAGCCGAAGAGAGGGCAAAGAAAAGTCCGCGCGCGCGCT
Source organism: Ormyrus nitidulus (assembly GCA_900474335.1). NCBI lineage: Eukaryota > Metazoa > Arthropoda > Insecta > Hymenoptera > Ormyridae > Ormyrus > Ormyrus nitidulus. The sequence goes on from UCOL01001128.1 coordinate 31,273, forward strand.
CGTGAAGTATCGAAAAAAGGAAGGACAAGGGGGGAAGGAAGCAGCGCGCGGCAAAAAGAAATGGTCAGGTGCACGTGCGTTATCTACAGAGGCAGAAAAATATTTCTCTATCTCTCTCTCTCTCTCTCTCTCGCCCGCGCTTGCAGGAAAAACGTCTCTCCCTCGCGCGACGCCCACTTCGATTCTTGCACGCGCTCTTTTCCGGCGTTTCCTTTGTGCTCCCTTCACTCTTTTTCTCCCTCTCTCTCTCTCTTTCTCTCCCTCTCGACGGCGGCGGCGGCACTGCTCCAGTAAACCCTTCTTCTCCGGGATGGGCGACGCGCGCGGCGCTTGGATTTTATTCCTTCTCTGTGTTCGGCCTCCTTTTTTTTTCGTCTATTTCAGGAAAGAAAAGCCAGAGAGAAGGCGAGAAATATAGACGGGCGGAGGGATGGAAGGTGGGGAGGGGGCTAAAAATTATGATCGTCGCCGGCGCCGCGGAGAATGTGTGTGAACGACGCAAGAACAATGGCACTGAATTGGCGTCTAACCGGTGAGCAATAGGTTCGTCCCTTCGGCGGAACGAATAAAGGCGCAGCCCGGTAATTAATGGCAGCCGATAAATCAACAGTCGGAATAATACCCAAGGAGACAACAGGAATAGTTTATAAAGCCTCGCAGGGATAACCCCCTCCCCGCGCCACCCTCCGTACCGCCGCGCGCTGCCCATTGACTGCGAGCGAGAGACCGATCTGACGTAGGAGCTGCTCGCTGCAAGATTTTCCAAAGAGTCCACGGATATCCGGATTGTTTTGCAAGCACCGACGCTCGATTTATCGCGATTCCTACGCAGAGCGCGTACTACTTCGATCAGACCGCCCTTTCCGTCTCGCTCCCATTTCCTTTTCGCTCTCCGCTTATATATACACTGAAGGACGTATTACAATGAATTCCAGGCAATTGCTGCAGAAAAAGGCCAACTTTTGTTCCGACGGAATTTTCGAAAATATTCGATAAGAAACCCAGGCAAAACTGCAGAGCTCGCCGAGAATATTGTTTTGAGATGGATTAGAATCCGCCTGTAGAAACCGGTGAAATATGAGTATTATTTCGAGCCGATTGAGTAAACGCAGTCATTTTTTCAATCACCCAGTTATTCCAGAATTATTATGAATAACGACTTACTTCATTTAACGAGCTGCGTTTATTTGATTTATTCAGAGAGTCGCGATAAAAAAAGAATCCATAGCGTTTTTCACTTACGTAATTGCTTTCGTTCCATCAAGCGTGAGTGAACGCGCTCGGGTTGTCATTTTCTCCCAATGTCGAAACATCCATCGCGGTATTTCTATTGTATTGGAATATGACTTCGCCATAAATCACGGAAGGGCGCATATTATATTGCGAACTATTCGCTGCTGCGGCTCTCGCCGACGCGATCTGCCTGATGTGATTGCCATTGTTTCACTTGCACGTTGCCTAAAAATACTCAGCGCCACTAGATAAATAAATGTTATTTTTTTTTTATTTACAAATATCTTTTAAACAATCGCGTAAAACCGTTTTATGTCAATAATTTGTCTTTAATTCGCTTGAAGAAAAAGCCTTATATTTGAAAATTTACAAGTTTACCGTTGAATCCATTACGGGGACTAGTTAATATTCATGCCGCCAGCATGTAAACATTATCGCGCCTAACTTATGCCCACTTAGGCGGAAGCTTAAAAATTTGCATTCCATCAAACCGCACGGCAGTCAGCCCTAAATTTCTCCCGAACGTCCCTTATCCCGTGGTGTTCTCTCGGTGTCCTTGTCTCTCCCCCCCACGACGGTAGATTCCCCGGCTTCCTCGGCGGTGTTTCAGCGTCGGGGCGCTGCTCGGCTCCCGCGCGCGTCTCTCCGCCGTCGTCGTTTTTCTCGAAAGGAAACGCATTTTCCGAGATAATCGGGAGAGCGCTCTCGCTCGCTCTCTCTCTCTTTCTCTCTCCCGCTATCAGGAGCAACTCGCGCGCGAGCTCGTGTCCCTCGAGAAGATTTATACGGATAGTTTATTGTTATTCCACCCCACTTGCTTTTATGGGCCTTTTTCGAACTAAAGGCCACACAGCGACGGGCTTTGCTCTTACTCGTCGGCCTGCAGGCCACTGCTGTCTTTTCCTTCGGCTTAAACTCGCCCCTTTCCGTCTTAAAAAAGTCTCTTTCATCTCGCCTCCTTTCTCTTTCTGTCTTCCTCCGAACTGCGGAGGAGAGAGAGGGAGAGGATGTATGGGGGTGCGGGAGAAAGGACGGCCTCCGGCGAAGGAGAAGGAGCGAGAGCGGAAAAAAAAGAAGCAAATATAGGACGAATCGCTGGAGCCCCGCTAGCAGTCCCTTACGGCCGAGATAAGGGTTAATGCATCAAAGATTTTTATGAGAAGATTATCAAATGACGAGGACGCAAAAGGAAAATTTAATCCCTCGGCGGGTCGCGAGAGAGATTTAGTCGCCCGGCTTCGGGAAATTATTTTTCGAATAAATGACGCTTAAATGATGTATTTTAAAGCTAAACACAGCATTGACAGCAATGAATAATAACGAGTGATTTATTTTCGAAATCTAGTAGTAATACTGCCGAGCGAACAGTTTCCCAATTTATCTGCACTGCACGATCGACAATTAAGTATCAGCGATTGAGCCAATTTTAAAATTTGAAAGTCTTATTTGACATAACCTAAATTGGCGTTTTTATTGGTTAAAGATTCTTGAATTGCAAATTAACGTCACAAGGAATGACGTAATAATTCAATAAAGGAAGAAAAAAAAGGCGAAACTATAAATTGCCCGACACTTGGTTACACTATTTGATACTTTTTGCAACGAAATTGATAAATATTTTCCTGGCGCCATATATCGCATCGGACGCAAATACAGAGCCGACGCATAATAGCCACTTTCGCTGGGAGGGAGGCAACTACAACTGCAGCGGCCCCGTTCGCGCGCTCGCGAAAATCTGATTTATTCGCGTCATTGTTTCCTTTATTCGCGATTTTTTGTCGGGGCGGCGGCGGCGGCGGGGGCAGCGGCGATTCGGCTGCGAGTTTACAGTAATGATAACCGGAAAGATGACACGGTGGAAACGCCAGTGCATCCTGATTCATCGGTTGCGCGGCGCGAGCCATCGCTCATGCCTCTCACTCTCGGCTCTCTCTCTCTCCCGCGGCGCGTAGACACGCGCTGATCTAGTTGTATTTATGTCGGCAGTGAATCACGTCGGCCCGGTTTGATTTGTCGATGGCTTTTATGGACGGGAATTAACGCGCGCGCGCGGCGAGCTTCGCATTTTGTTACTGCAAATGCAACGACCGCCGCCGCCGGCAGAATTTCGGCGCTCAGCGCGACACGATCGATGATTTGTACTTTCCATTTTGCCAATTTTTTAATGCGCCGCCGCCGCCGACCAGAGCGGGAGGGCATGAATATCGCCGGGCGTCATTTCTGCTTTTTGTAATGCTAAATCTACCGGATCCCAAGCCGACACACAGCGCGCCAATGCGGCTCGCAAGCGATTGCGATCTCGTTACTTTTGCAAAGTGAATCTCTATTTATGGATCATTGTGCGCGCGGGGGGCTCGGAGAAACGCGGCGCACTTTTTTCTAATTAATTAGCCTCTCGCTTACGGTTCTGCTGTTTTTATCAACGCTTTGCATTCGTATCGTCGTGTGGGCATCTGCTTTGCTAGATTAAATTATTTTAAATTATATTTTTCATTTTATTAAATTATTTCGAAAATACTCAAAAAAAAGAAGTTACTCCGACATTCACGCGTTCTGTAAAGTATTAGTTTTTAGAGTACGTTTGCAGTTACACCGTTTCTTTTTCCCCACCTTGCTCAAAAAGAAAGTGTAAAAGCAGGTCGTTAACGAAAAAGCGCAGTGGCCCCCGGTGAACGCGTATAGCCGTGGAAAAAGGAGATTTCTCAATAAAACGTCGGGGCGCATTAGCCGAAAGAACAAAAGCGGCTCGGACTTGATCGCGCGCGCTCGAGGCTCTCTCTATAGACTCCTCGGTGCCCGGCTCGGCGTCGTAGAAGCCGGCCCGGGGCTCTCGCATGCATCAGGAAGAATTAGCGTGCGCGGCAATCGAATTAGCGGCTTAGTTCTCTCTCCCCCTCGCAGAGGCGGCAGCCGGCCGGCCCGACAAGTACAAGAAAAGTATGCACGTAAGTGCACGGTGCGCGCGGCATCGACACGCCCGCGCGTAATCGCTCGGGAAAGATGGCACTTTGTCGGGCGGCGCGCGTTTTGTCGCCTTGGGCCCTCTAATGGCCGGCGGTTGATAACGAGGTTTGTACACGGCCGCTGCCCTCCCCGGGCCGCTCCCTCGGCGCCGCCGGGGGAGGCGAGTGGTAGCCGCTGAGAGATGTTGACAGCGGCTTTCAACCTTCCCATATAGAATAGGTGAGAGAGCGCGGGCGCAGGCCAAGATCGAGCGGAGCCTTCGTACAATGCTCCGCTTTATCTTTCGCCTCGAGTTTGCGTCGCGATCACTGCCCTCGGCTGCTGCTGTCGCTGCTGCTGAGAGTTTTCGCTTTTGTGCTTTTTTAACGAGTTTTTTTTTTTTCTTTAATTGAAATCATTTGTATGTATCTGATATTATAACACTGCACGAACAATGTTTTAGGAAATATTCTTTTCTAAAGTATAGTAATATTATTCACTACGATACAAATGAAATCAATTAAAATTTTCAACCCTTTTAAAAATCGTTAATATTTAAAAAAAAACCAAGAGAAAGTTATTTAAGAATAACCAGATTCATTTTCTTAGCTCCCGAAGGATAATCCTTCAACTACACATTACCCGTCGTAAATTACCAGCTTATTCGTCAAAAGCTCTTAATACACCCAAGACCCAGTCCTCGCAGATATTCTTCCTCCCCCCGGGCTTGGCTCCGCTTCTCGAAACAATAATCGCATCCTGCTCCCTCCCTTCGCCCGGTGCTTTTTCTCGTATTGTTTTCTCGGCGGCCGCTCAACCGCGTCGCTTATCTCGCGGGCAGGGGAGAGAGGCCCCGGCTGGTTATTACGCGGCTCTCGCACGGAGTCACGCGAATTAGCATACGCGCGCGTACGCGGTCAGAAACGAGCGGTAGGCAAGAAGTCGGCGCGGCCTTTCATCCGCGCTAATCCCCTCCCCCGTCCGGGCTAAATGAGGCGGTGGATTTGTTGGAAAGAGCTTTAGTTTGGCGAGGAGCGTGCAGCTATTCTGCCCTTCGCGCCCAAAGCTCGGGAGCGCGCGCGCGCGCGGCGTTGCGACAACAATGGGGGATTACGATTACGGCCCGCTTTCGGGGGGGGGCTTGTAAACGTGCGGCCGAGCTTTCGAAGAAGCGGCGAGGAACGCAGGGAGAGAGTCGTCATCTTCGCGAACTGAGACTCTAAGGCGACTAATCGCGAGATCTTCCGCGCCCGTGACTGGCTTGCGCGCGGCGCTCTTGTGTATACTTGTTGTTCTTCGAGCACGTGTCTCGATTACGAGGCTCGGCTTCTCGGCTTCGGGCGCCCGAGTTTCGGTTTTAATTCTTTCGCGGGTGTATACGTTTACGAGAGGAGTGTACGCGCGTATTAGTTCAAACGAAAGATTTTGCGAGGAAATCTATTTTTAAACTTTCGAGGAGAATTTGTTATTTCAATTTTTAGGGTCGATAATTTATTTATAAAATGCAAGCAGCATCGAGTTTTTAGTTACAAAGATTTACTTTAAGAATTACATGCGTAATGTTAAACTTATTTGATAAATTGCTTTTAATAAAAACCGTCGAACAATTACTTATAAGAAAAAAATATTTTAGAAAATAATTGAAGAAAACCAGTGAAATTTTATCCGCAATAAGACGGAAAGCCTAAAGAAAGTAATAATTTCCGTTTAATAGCAAACAAAATCCATTGTCGGAAAATGAATCAGGGTCTTAATTGATACTGACTTAACTCGAGTAGCGCCATTAATTTTCAAGCAACTGCTCGGCCTAGCATCCATTCGCATAAATCCGCATAGCGCGCGAAATCCATTAATTCGCGCAAGCGCATATATACGGACGCCGCTCACTCCGACGCGGCCGACTCGTTAATGATTTTCAAATTAACTGCGCCCGCGAGCTTAACTCTCAAAAGCAAGACAAAATCATTTTGTCAGCGTCTCCCCGGCCGGCCGGCAAATGGACGCAGATCAAGAGGGCGAACGCATAGAGACGTACAGAGAGAGAGAGAGAGGGAGAGAGAGAGAGCCGAGTCAAGTGTTCAGAGACTAGACGGAAAAGGGCGCGGAGGGGGAAGAGTGAGCGGCGGCGGCAACTAGCCGAGCGTAGTAAGCGGAGGTACACAGTCGGGTGGTGACGTTGACTAATGATGGTGGTGAGAGAGCACACTCCAGTCTAACCCGAACCTGTTGCACCCACTCTCTCTCTCTCTCTCTCTCTCCCCGTCGGCCCAATAAACCCCGTCAAACTGAGCGAGCGAGCGAGCGCTAAATAGAATCGGCCTGTCTTTCCTCCGTGTCCGGACACGCGCGCCCTCCTCCCATCTCTCCGTTTGACGGGGCGACTTCCGGGCTCGGAGTGCGGCGCTATTTGCTAGCCGGCGAAAAAAAAAGGCGAGCACCGCCACGCGCGCGCGATTCGACGCGGATGCCAGATAACGGCGCGCGGATTTACAGAGTGTCGCCGGAGATATTTCACGGCCGGGTCCCGTGTGACAAACGACTTAGTTTACAGCCCGATTCTAGTAGGAATATTTTCCGAGCTTTTTCGCGCGCGATCCTTCCTCCTTTTTTTTTGTTGCAGGACCCGGAGAGCTGTATATTTTCCCGGGGCGGCTAACGCTCGCGGGTTTTCGAAAATATGCTCCGGAGCGTGATGGATTTTGACGCGGATATCGAGGAGCGAATTTGTCGCGGTGATTAGTTTCATTTGCCGAGTATTGAATGTTTTTTCGTTCATTATTCACGCAAGTTTAATGGTATTAGTTTCGTACTATAAAAGGTTATATAAAAATAATTCTGTCTCGGCAATTAAAAACCCTTTCCAACTACAACACAATGCACTTACGCGACAAGGCCAGCAAAAGAAAAAATCGACGACAAGCTCGTTCCAGAAAAAAAGCCGCGCGGAGAATGAGCGCAATTTCGCGCCACGCGGCCTCTCAATCTCCCAATAGCCAGCAGGCACCGCGCAGAGAGACATCGTCGGGCTTGCCCACGAAATTCTCCTTTCGCCGGCGCCTCCGAAGCGTGCGCTTATCGGTAAGACGAGTGCGGTGACGCGGAAAATTGTCCGATTATTCGCGGCTAGATAAAGAGCCTCTTCCCCTCTCGTCGCTCGGGGAGAAAAGGAGCGCCCCGGCGTCTATATACAGACTCTCTCGCGGGGGATGAAAGCCGAGGGAAAGAGAGAGAGAGTCCGTCCGACGGGCGACGGGCCTCGAGCACCCTTCAAGCTCCGGGATTCAATCCCGAGGCGAGGCTTTCCCCGGCGCGAAATAATCATCCGGCGCTTTCGCTTGCAGGTCTCGGACGCGCTCCTCGTATATATAAGGCGCCAGCGCGACGACGAGAGGGAGACGAGCGGGAGGAGAGGCTCCATCGCTTATTATACGCGCGCCGAGGCGCGAGAGAGGGCCGCAGGATTTCACCTCCCGATCGTTTTCTGCCCCGCGAGCGCGCGAGGGTGCTCGATGATTCTTTCGTTCGAGGAACGCGCCGGGGACTTGTTTATGCCGCCTCGAGTGCCCGGGATCTAATACAATAATCTGATTTTATCGGAGCGTGCGGATTTGCGGTTTGTTGTTGACTGTTGACGGGAAGGTTCAAATATTAAGACTGAATAAATATTTATCAATCTTCTTGATCGATTGATAAACTATTGTCAGATAAAAGCTTTTAGTAGCGATCTGGGCAGAATTTGAAATACAAAATCAGCGATATATTTTACAGTATTGCAATATGTACAATTACGTTTGAAAAGTATAAATAATTATAAGAAATTTCGAAAAAAATGATAGTCTGCGAGACGCTCTCATCACTCCCGGCAGCAGCACTGCATCTCCCGTCACCTCATCCAGCAGCACTGCTAACCAACGAACTACGCTTCCGGCGGACGCTCCTCGCTTCTTTCCGAAGCGGCGATGGCGTCCATCGAGGCGTGCGGCGAAGCTCGCGGAGCCGACGCATACTTAAAGTCCCCGCTTCGTGCTCGCGCTGCTCGCGAATATCAAGAAATGTGTCAACGGCAGCTTAGCTCGCGCGGACGTCAGGAGCAGCGACACACGCCGCCGCCGCCGCCGTCGCCGGAATATCTCTCTTCCGCGTCTCTGCGGAAGCCCTCTTGGACCCCCGAACGAGTCCGGTGCCTGCGCCTCGCCGCGAAGCAGGGTGGAATCGGCCGCCTTCTTATATACTTCGCCGGAATCCTTAATTTTTGGCGCGGACGCGGACTGCGCGCGACGCGGCCGCGACTCCTTCCGGCTTTTCGCTCGATGGATTTTGGAACGGCGCGTTGCGGAGATTCGAGCTGGAACGGGGTCCACGGTATTAAACTCGACGGACGTTTTGTGTTGCGGGAAGATGAAATTAAGGCGAGATGCTTGGAAACGATTTAAAGTACCGTTCGCGCTCGTTTCGAATTAAAAAAAATCTTTAAACAAAAGCTAGCGCTATAAAATAAATTTTTTTAAATATCAGAGTTTAAGACGATTGATATTTTATTATTTGCTTCAGCAATTCTTAATTATCTAATAAGTAAGTGAAATATCAAAAAAACCAAAAATATCGCCACGGTGATGTTTATTCTTGATACAGGGTAATTGCATTTGCAAATTGGATATTTATTCTTATAAATCTCTATGATATTATTCTAATAACTATTCTGACGCTGGATATTTATTCTAATAACTCCCTGCTCTAATATGAATAAAAGTAATTTTTATTCTACTAATCAACCGTAATTGATCACAAAATTTTGATATTTTTTTAATCTAAACTAAAGCACTTATATAAATTAATTATTTATGCAAAAATTTTTTTGATTCGCTTCTCATTAATAAATTAACTAAAGAATCTTTATTTTAACCGCATCAGGCAATCCCATTGGAAAGGCTCATTTCGCCGACTCTCGTACAAGTGTACGGCCGCCCTTGAAAAACATAGCTCCTCGACTAAAGTGGAAAAGTAGAAAAGCGCGAGATGTGCTCGGCGGTTAAGCAGGCGATTCGTATGCCGGACCTTTCCATCTCGGGAATCGCGCCAGTTTCTGTCAGTCACAATGGCGCAGGCTAGATCGTCCTTCCAAGATCGCGCACGCTTTAATCAGAAATTAAATCTTAACCTTAATTCCCGCTGAGATGTCGCGCGTAAAACGCACGATGAATCCCCGAAAACCCGTTCTCCTTCTCAAAGCTTTTCAATTTTCATTTTTCCCTCTTTTTACGTATGCTCTCAACGGATTACAAATATTTCAAGATAAAGCAATTGCTTTACAATCAAATGTTACCGTGGTAGTGTTTTTTTCAGCATCAGTTCTCCTGGTAAATGAAAGAATCCTTCTTCAATTACATTGGCAATTAAATTTCCAATCATTCGATATTACATCAACGTCGCTGTTCACTTAAACGCCTCATCTCTTAAATGCAGCTCATGAAAATAACAAGTAAAACTTTCAATTCGGTCCAGTGCAGAAGCGCACCGCGCATATAGATCTTACAAACATTCGATTAACCGGCGAACGTCTGACTTTGATCTCGCGCGGCAGTGGTGTCGAACTCTGCCGCAGAATTATTTCCTCTCCCCCTTGAGCGAATTCCACTCTTTTTCCTTCTCCTCTTGCAAACAAACTGCCCGCGCGCTCTCCTCTCTGTTTACCGCTGGCGCAGCAGAGCTCACCCCATTCGTAGGCAGGAGGGGATATCGTGCGCATCTCGCGGAAAAGCAACATCTAAGCAAATTGAAAGTTCCGTCTAAAAGGAAATACATTTGTAAATGAAAAAGTCATGAGAGCGAGCGAGAGAGAGAGAGCTCAAGCGATCCGTAAGCCCGCGGGGCCATTCAATCTAACCCCGCAAAAGTGAGAGAGAGAGAGAGAGAGAGAGAGAGAGTACAAAGCCAAAACGGAAATTCCCTTATACTCCGCCTCGGCGCTCGTAATAAAGGATATACGCGAGCGAGCGCTGCGCCGGAAATAATATGAAACGCGCGCGATTCTTATTCTTGGCTGCTGTTAGTTTATTTCAGTTTAGACCGCTCTTATCGTGCTCACCGCCGTGAATACGACAGCCGGTGAACAACGGCCGTTTAAACGAATTATTTATTCCAGTGACCGGACTCGGATTTTGGGGAACGTCTTCTCACATTCAAGCCCAGCTGGTTCGTTGCTAAATTTATGCTCAAGTAACACTATTGTTGCTGAAAAATATGTAAATTTGGATTCAGTCATTAATCTCTAATAGACCCTGAAAATAACAGCCGCGTCGAACAATTTAATGGACCAAAGTCTAATTTTCGAAAAATTATTTACGCATCCCGCAATGAATCGCGGCGGCGTAACCAATGAATTCCGAGCCAAAAGAAAGGTACTTTCCAAAAGGCGTTCATCTTGAGAATCTCGAGTCCGCTAAATCAAAGAAAATTTCCGAACTCCGGGAGCACGCGCCGCTCTAACTCACAGGCCGCGACTCCCGAAGGACACACCGTAGGCTCCTCTTAATTCGCAGCCATAGGCTTCATCTTTCCATATATAACGAGAGAGAGAGAGAGAACCGGCCAAAAAGCCAGCGGAGGGTCGCCGCCGCTTAACAAGAACTAGAAGAAGCAGAAGAAGCGAGATAGAACGCGGGAGGGAAGAAAGAGAGAGTAAGAGAGAGAGAGAGAGCTCGGGGCAGTCGACTAAGGAAGCTTGATATTATCGCGCGTAGAAATATTATTCAGAAAATTGCCAGCGTGACTCCGTCCAGCCTCGTTAATTACCGTAAATTAACCATAATTATAAGGACTGTAAAAGTTTTTACTATCGTCGTGGGGGCCACGAAAGAGAGGGAAGGCTTTCGTGATGCAGAGCCTCGCTGGGGCTCATCTTGTCTGCAAATTCACCGAGGTGTGACCTCTATCTTTCCCTCCCCCCTCAGCTCCTTTTTCTGCCGCGCTTCCACTCCCTTATGTGCTTTTTTCCCTCCCCCCCCCTCTCT
>UCOL01001129.1:0-42200 GCA_900474335.1 Ormyrus nitidulus
GAAATAAATGTTTCAATTTTTAGCGATTTAACACGGGCTCTTATGCGGAATGAGATTTTTTCGCTCTTCACATTATGATATCTCAGAAATTGAATACAAGATTTGAATGAAATTTTTTAATCCAGTAGATTAAAAATCTTCAAGCATTATATACCTGTTTTCAAAATATGCATTCAGAACCTGTGAGATTAGCAATAAATTAATTAATAATATAATCATACGAAAAAAGTCGTCTTTTGTTTACATCGGCACAGTGCTGTATATCTATATTTATAAAACATGGCACACGCTTCACGCAGTTCTGTATATCTATATTTATAAACTACGTTAATCAACTTCACAACGATTTGACTTTGACTATATATTGGTGTGTAGAACTACCTTAAGTCCCATGTAGAGCTTAAAAATTAATCCGGTACGGTACCTAACGCGATTTAAAAATTTTGCAAGTTTTATTAAATAGATTCTGGTCCGCACACGAATCCTTCTAGTAAACGCACAGCGTGAACGTCACAAAATGATAGAGCAACGCGTATTTTTGTACCAAATAGCTGTCGAGAAAATGTAATTTTGCATTTTCATAATGATCCGTTAGCTTGTCATCTCGAAGTGGATGAGACGTTTTGAGCGATATAATAAGAGAAAATTATTTTTTGCCGCATATACGTATATGATGTACGTCACGTTATTAGCAGTTATACTATGTGTCTTTTAAATAACCTGCTTAGTAGCCGACCCAGAATGGTATAATAGAACGTCCGTGCAAACCGTTCACTCCGTGGAACACTGTCGCACTAGAAATAATTAGTCCGTACCCACGTACGTCGCGGGGTAAATGTTTTATTTTTGTTGCTACGGATATTAGGTTACGTTGGATCGAAGTGTTCGCAGTTTCAACCTCGGAATTAACTCCAATTACACCGATTATAAAAAATGAATTGCTTTAATAGGCTTGGACCCTCTATATTGTATGAAAAATGCGGCGGTGACTTTTATGTTTTAGATCGTCTCGGTCAGGACAACATGAGATTGGAGGCAGGTGCCTTGCAGGGGTCCGAGGACACTTTCCAAGGGACCGAGAATGCAGAGGAAATTATTAAGAAGACGGAAGTATCATCTGCCGAGTAACCAGTCAGAACGCCGCAGAACGTGAAGAGCGTGAAGTATCGTCTGCTTGCGACTAACCTGTCGGGACCCGGTAGCCGCCTTTTCGATCGAGCTGACGTTTCCTCTGACAAGCTTAATTTTATTGTTATATAATCAAGCATTACTCAAATTCTATGCATCGGAAAAAAATGTTATAGGACTTTTTTGCTTACAATTTGCTCCTCTATTCGTGGGTATGCCGTCTGACATATTTTCCAAACACCGTGTATATTATAAACAGATATTAACTTTAAAAAATGCTAAATTATTTCTGAATTGAATGACAAATGAAATAAGTACATAATACGAATGAAAGAAAATATTATAAATTAACATTTTAATATAAAATTTTATTGATTATATATGTTCTAGCAGATAATAATTTTAGGAATATAAATAAATAGTTAAATTGTTGGTACTTTATTAATTTTCTTAAATAATAAGAAAATATCAATTTACAAAGCTATTTTTAAAAGAACAATACCATTTCTTAACAGTCGCATGAGACATTTTCAATCAATTAATCAATAATTAAAAGATTATAAAAGCAGCAACAATTAGCAACGTGCAGTCCAGTCCAGTCCCCTCCATTCGGACGGCCAGTTTATTCGGATACTGGCACTCTCTTAGTTAGACTCATCATTCGATACAATTATTCTTGATTTGTAACTTATATATTCATTGATATTCATTTACATTCAAATCAGTTGATTTGTTGATTAATTTGCTGAATTAATAAATTTATATTTTAAACGTACGTGAAGTGTTTTTGGATTATTAAGGCCCATAGCGTTCTTTTCAGTCCGCTCGAATTCAACAGCAAAGGACAAGTAAAAAATTATACTATTAAAATAACAAAGTTTACAATAGTATAAATATTCACATTAAAGTATATATATTCAAATATATACCCATAACATTTTTTAGTGACAGCGATGCCGGATTTTTATTTAAATAAAATATTGTAAACTTTGTAAAATTTAAAAATGTTAAATATTTACTTATTTCTAAAGTCGTGTGGAAAGCAAATTTCTGATATAGAAAGAATGTCATATAATCAAAAACATGTTTTTAATATTCACATTACGAAAAATAAAAGAAGAATAAATTATTCGACAAATCTGTGCTCCACGATAATGCGCGAAGCATTAGGAAACGCGTGAATGATAAAAGTATTGCTTAATCGGACGAGTTTTTAAAAAATCAATAATGATCTCATTTTCTTTTATATCAACTGCAATTTAAAATGAATAGTCTTAAAGATAATTTTAACTACCGCGATCGATAACGAGCGTCAGATTCAAATTCGCGACGTGCGAATGAGAAAAAGAATTGTTTCGTCGGTTGAGTTTAAAAAAAAATCAATAGTGTCGATAAATAACTAAAATTCACTTGCATATTCATATATTTATATTAATATTTTTTTAATTAAGTTTAGGAATTTGAAGTGACTGACGTAAGCAGTGATATTCTGGAATAGGTAGAACTTCTTGAAGTTTTTGTAACTCTAGCCACTGATATTCTACATTTCGTTTGATTGATCCACTTACGTATCTTCCAAAAATATAAAATTCTTTTCCATTTTTTATTTTATATTGTTCTTTTGAATCTTTCTTATTCGAATTTGCGACAAAATTTAAAGGAATATTTCCATAGAACACCATCTTGAAATTCTCTTCACAATAATTCGTTAATATCCTTTTAACAACCTAGAAATAAAAATGTTTGTTATTTTTCAAAAAATCATGATATACAATTATAAATAGGTTCGAATTTTAGTCTTTTTTTAATCTTATTTAACGTCGCTCTATTTGTGCTCTATTTGTGCATAGGCATGCTTAACAGCGACGGGGAATTGCATTTCGTGCCTCTTCCTCGAGATCACTCAGTAGTGCTTCCACTTAATGCCAATGTTGCCACTATTTTAAAGTTAAAAATAAAAGAAGATTGGATATCTTGAATGTCCCGCTCCCAGCGCCAGCACTTCGCGTCCCATGCTCATTCTTCCTTTTAGTGCCGGTGAAGCCACACGTGTCTCCATCAAATAAAGTGTATTCAAAACGAAATGGGAAGAAAGAAGCGATCAAAATCCGATTCAAGCGACGAAGACGAATATTATTTGGAAAAGCGTCTTCGCCGTATAGAGAAGAAGCTGAAGAAAAGAAAAAAGCAAAAACAACGACGGGGAAGAAAACGTAAGCCTACTGACGCCATTTTATTTTTCTTTCTGTTTCAGTTTAGGCGATTAACCCTCTTTCCGTCCCTCCTGGAAATAGCATGCAATTAGTTAATCGAATTAATTATGACGTATGATCACGCTTGGAGGTTAGACCGATAAGCGAGTCGATTAACAATAAGTAAACAATCAAATATGAGTTAGGCTCATATTTGTAACAGTTTAGAACTGTTCTTTTATTTTAACAAAAGCACGCATGCAACCTCGAAAAATAAAATGGGGATTTTTCGTAGGTGACTCATCGAGCAGCGACAGCAGCTTGCCATCGGACAAGGGAACTCGTAGAGGATCACGTCATAGGGAACGTTCGGACGCCTCTCCGCATAAAAGAACGAGTTCCTGCTCATCATGTTCAAGAGAGCGAAATGATAGCAAGAATCGACCGTCAGATCCAAAGGAACGCGATGGCGGATCGTTAAGTAAAGAGAAAGACGGAGAAAGGTCGTCGCGCGAAAAAGAGTATCCACATAGTGGGGATGCGGTTGCACACGACAGACAATCATGTTCGAGAGAGCGTCGCAAGAGCGCGCGTAGATCAGAGGAGGACCGCGACAGTCGATCACTCTCAAAAGAGCGCCGCAAGAGCGCGCACAGGTCGGACGAAGACCGTGACAGTCGATCACGCTCAAGAGAGCCCCGCAAGAGCGCGCGCAGATCAGATGAGAATAATGACGGTCGATCACGCTCAAGAGAGCGAATCGAAAACTCTCGCAAAAAACAGGTTAGAAGATCGCGCTCAAAAAACTCTCCTATAATATCAGACTCTCGAACAGAAAGACAGTCACCGTCGAGCTCAAAAAAGCAACCACCGGATCTAGAGACCGAAAAGGAAAACCTTTCAAAAGAAGCTAACCTAAGCCCTAAAAATTCAGAGAGTCAAGCGAACCTCGAAATAGAATTTCTTCAAGCTATTGGAAAACGCTTGACCACAGATAAGATTCGACCACCGGAGTTCCACAGCGATATTGAAATTCGTTGGAAAGAAATATATAAAGAAGGGCTTCTAAAAGAGGAACGCACTGAACTTTTTAAAAAATACATTCAACCGAAAAATTGCATTTTCATGGAAACTCCTAAGTTGAACCCAGAGGTAAAAGCTTCATTGCAAGAGCCCGTTATAAACCGTGATGACCGTCTAAGTTGGAAGCAAGAAAAAGTATCGGCTTGCCTCGCTGCTCTAGGTTCGCTATTAACTAGCCTGTTAAAGAAGGAAGATCTCAACAATGTTCAAATAATTGAGAAAATAAGCGATAGCTGTCGAATACTAGTTGACTTGCAGAGAGACGAATTTCTGACAAGAAAATCTTTAATATTGTCAAATATAAACTCATGTCTTAAAGAAACGCTTAAGGACACAACAATAGATGAATTTCTCTTTGGAAACCAGCTAGAGGAAAAAATCAAGGCAGCGAAATTATTAGAGAAATCCAGCCAAGACCTTAAAATACCAGCAAAAGTTTCGAAACCAGTTTCAAAAAACTCGAGAGGCCCGCTTCGCCCATACAACAAACACCGCGAATCGCAAATGAAACAGCCTCGCCCCAAGATCCCCGCAAGAAGAGGAATTGAGAGATGTAAGTATTCCGTCGGGCAGACTAAGGCATTTTATAGAGAACTGGAAAGAAATAACGTCTGATCCAATTATTCTAAGTTGGATACAAGGGTTTGAAATACCTTTTAAGTCAATTGCTTATCAAACTTGTACGCCACAAGAACCTTCTTGGTCTTAGAAGAACTTATTAAAGCTCAAATTGAGCAACTGATCGGAAAAGGTGCCATTAAAAAATGTTAGCCTACTGAAAATCAACTTATATCAAAAATCTTTGTAAGATTAAAACCAGACGGCTCTGGTAGACTGATTTTAAACTTGAAAAGTCTTAATGAATTCATAGAATTAAATCATTTTAAATTAGAGGATATAAGAACAGCAAAAAATCTAGTTCATCAAGGATGTTTCATGGTAACCCTCGATCTAAAGGATGCCTATTACCTCGTACCAGTAGCTAAAAAACATTGGAAATTTCAAAGATTTTGGTTCTTAAATGAGCTTTACGAGTTCATGGTCCTCCCCTTTGGATTAAATTGTGCACCCTATACTTTTACTAAAATAATGAAGCCCGTCGTTACTCATTTAAGAAAACAAGGTTTTGTTTCCGTAATATACTTAGATGACTTACTCTTAATCGGAAAAAATTACTTTCAATGTTTAAATAATCGCGATGAAATTGTACGCGTATTGGAAAATTTGGGTTTTATTATAAATAAACAAAAAAGCAAATTAACCCCAGCTACTGTTTGTAAATGTTTGGGAATTGAATTAGACTCGAAGGGCATGCTATTGCAATTGCCACAAGAGAAACGCTGTAATATACTGGCATTAATCCAAAAATTTAGTCGCTTAAGAAAATGTAAAATTCGAGAATTTTCATCATTTATCGGTTCGTTGGGATTCTGCTGCCAAGCATCAACGTACGGATGGATATATATGAAAGACTTCGAAAGAGCAAAAATTCAAGCGCTAGGAAAACAAAACAATGATTACGAGGCATACATGGAGATAAAAGATCTAAAAGAAAATTTCATATGGTGGGAAGAAAACATTCTTAAATGTTGTAAACCCATACGCAATTCAAAGTTCACCTTAGAAATCTTTTCCGATTCCTCCACCACAGGTTGGGGTGCTCACTGCCAAGGTGAAAAAATCCACGGATTCTGGAAAGTCGAAGAACGCTCTAACCATATAAATTATTTGGAATTGCTAGCGGCATTTTTTGGATTAAAAAGTTTCGCAAAAAATGCAAAAAATTGTAATATTTTAATGCGGATCGACAACACGACGGCCATAACGTATATAAATCGCATGGGGGGCACACGAAGCAAAAAGTTGGGAAAAATGGCATCTGAGATCTGGAAATGGTGCGAAAAGCGAGATATTTGCCTATACGCATCCTATATTCGATCAAGTGACAATGTCATTGCAGACCTCGAGTCAAGGCAATTGGAGCCTGAAACTGAATACGAAATCTCCGACAAATGTTTCCAAAAAATATGTCAAATGTTAGGTTTTCCAGAAATAGATCTATTTGCCAGTCGCGGCAATACAAAGTGCAAAAAGTACATATCTTGGAAAAAAGATCCGGGGTCAATAGCCATCGACGCTTTTACTGTCGAATGGAATCAATATTATTTTTATGCATTTCCCCCTTTTTCAATGATTTTAAAAACTCTTAGAAAAATTAGACAAGAAGGTTCTCGAGGCATAGTACTAGTACCACAATGGCATTCTCAGCCCTGGTATCCTCTTTTTATGAATTTACTGACATCAGAGCCAATCGTTTTTAAACCGAATAAAAACATTTTAATCTCCTCTAACAGGGAACCACATCCATTGTGGCCGCAACTTACACTGGTAGCAGGGATTTTATCAGGAGGGCCTTTGCGATAAAAGGAATGCACAAAGATGCAATAGACATAGCAATTTCATCAGTATCAGAAGCCATCCTCAAACAATACGATTGTCTACTAAGGAAATGGCATAACTTTTGCAAGGAAAAAGAGGAAAACCCATTTATAAGAAATATGATCAATATCCAAAATTTCTTAACCAAAGAATTTAAAAACGGCGCCTCCTACGGAACAATTAATTCCTATAGATCTGCCTTATCTCTAATACTAGGGCTTGAAGTGGCACTAGACAATGGAGTAAAAAGAATTTGCAAAGGAGCGGCTAAACTTCGACCACCACAACCTAAATACAGCTCAACATGGGACCCCAAAATAGTTTTACAATTCCTATCGAAAGAAGGACCCAACCTAGAAATTTCACTGGAACAATTGTCTCATAAGCTGGTTACGCTCCTAGCCTTGGTCACCGCTCATAGAATGCAAACTCTGGCATTAATCGACATTAAAGAAATAAAAATATTACAAAGTAAAATTGAAATAAGAATCCCTGCACCAATAAAAACGTCTAAACCAGGGCGTAATCAACCATTACTGAATTTACCATTCTTCGAGAATGAAAACGTTTGCGCGGCTCGAACGTTAATCGATTATCTCAAGAGAACACAGGACATACGCGAAAAGGAAACTAAACTCTTTATATCCTTTAAGAAGCCTTATAAATCAGTGGGAACTCAAACATTAAGCAGATGGATAAAAACCACTCTAAGTCGCAGTGGCATTGATACAGAGCAATTCTCAGCATACAGTACGCGACATGCCGCCACATCAGCAGCAAAACGAATGGGCGTTAGCATAGATTTAATAAGGTCAACAGCTGGATGGACCAACAACTCAAAGACTTTCGCAAAATTTTACGATCTAAAAATAGACGAAAACAAAAATGCGTTCGCAGAGTCAATTTTAAGTTTATAATAATACTAATTAATTATAATAATATTTCCTTAATTCTGTAACTTTTTCATAGTAAAAAACTTATTAATTAAAAATATTTAAAAATCTTTTGCATATACATATATTATACATAATATAAGAATCAACCTATCCGTAACTACGCTTTCAACATCTACGGAGTGATCTCGAGGAAGAGGCACGAAATACAATTCAACGATTAAACGAACTTACCTGTAAGTGAAGTTCTATCGGAATTGTATGTAAGGCCTCTTCCGAAGAGATCAGTCCCACCCAGTAAACCCTATCCCTCGCAGTAGTTACGGAAAACTTTAAAGAATGAGCATGGGTCGCGAAGTGGTGGCGCTGGGAGCGAGACATTCAAGATATCCAATCTTCTTTTATTTTTAACTTTAAAATAGTGGCAACATCGGCATTAAGTGGAAGCACTACGGAGTGATCTCTTCGGAAGAGGCCTTACATACAATTCCGATAGAACTTCACTTACAGGTAAATTCGTTTAATCGTTGAATTTTACATATATCTCACCTTTCTAATGAAACTGTTTTATATTAAACTTATTTTTTTATTCTGAAAGTATCAAAATGTTGATTTTTAACAGTAAAAATTTCGAACATTCTAAAATATTCATGTTTTGTAATACAATAAATTAAAATCTTGCACTTACAAGGGCGTGGCTTTGCAAAAAAAAAAAAAATGAACATAAGTTGCAAGTCGCAGTATCGTACAGCATACAAGTTGTTGGATAGCCATGAAGATGTAAAGTGATGCATCCAGTTCGCAGTCGTGCTCGAGCTCCGGGAGAGAACTGAGCGCTGAGTCTGACCTCCCTCCCCTCCCGCGGCGTTTCGTTTTTTCGCGGAACTCAACGGTCGCGTCAGTTCCACGAAATGCCACTGGCCGAAGATCTCAACGGTTGCAACACTGTGATTTCGAACAGAAGAAATTATTTCAAAGGTAATAAATTAAAATTAAAAATTATTGAAAACTATTGTTCATCAGTACTTGTTTTAAATTACTTGTGTATACTGTATACACAGTAAATAAAATTATTTCTTTTACTGGAACAATAATAACGATCTTTTATAAAAATTTTTGCCAAAATTGCTTAAAATCTCCATTTCATTTCTAGCTCTTTTTTATTTAAAACTTTGACATCTGTCTATTATTTTAAATTCTATAAAAAGATAAAACTGATTTTTTATAAATAGATGAAGAAAAAATTCTAACTGACATGAATCAGAAGTGCTGAATATATTATTTTCTTTGAAATTCAAAAAATGCAATAAAAAGTTAAAAATAATAAATGTTCAATTACTACAAAAATGTTGTTCGTAATTGTGTACCTTTTATAATTTATATTCGATCGAAAGTATTCCAATTGATAAAAAATTGTTTGAATTGCGAATTCCAAGTTTATTTTTACAAACAAGTCTATAACCATCTATCTAAAAATAAATCTGTAGCTAAATTAAACGAACGTGTATAATTACACTGAAGTACCTAAATGACAGTGCTTGAAATTCAATTTAACAGAGGATTCCGCTTTCCCAAAACACCCATAAAATTACAAAATCATTCCATCGGCGTCTATAATCAAGGCTAATTACACCGGCCGAAAATAATATTCAGCCCCCGAAAGCTCGAGCACGCCAAGCGACCGGCTATAGGAAATTAGGAATATCGCCGAGGATCGAAGTCCCCTTAATCCGCGATCGCTCGCCGCCTGTCCGGCTCTGGTGGATCGAAAGAAAATCATTTTCGACAGGTCGGCCACACCGATTCGGCTGGATACGGGAGGGAGACAAACCGCCGCGATAATTCATTTACAGTGGGAGAGCGAGCACTTGAAACCCCTCGCGCGTAAACATCCCTACCGTAACTCGCGCGCGCGCGGCGTTATTGTCGAGGCGTTCGGAGCGGCCGGCGGTCACGAATCGGCTCCCGGTAACTCGATAAATGCGAGCCACCCACGCGCCCCCCGCCCCTCACCCTCTCTCAACTTACACCGTCAAAAATGGCCCTCCCCGTAGCGTAGTTCGCGAGCGGCAAGTAGTTTCGAGAGCCGAACCTCTCCCGCCGCGATCGAATGTGCGCAATATTTGATGCGTTATGGCTTGTTGCCGCAAAGTGCGCGAGGTAAACTGCGGGGATAATTTGCAAATTTCTCTTCGGGAGGATCGATGTTTGGACTGGGGCGCTTCGAAAAACTTGGAAATTATGCTTTTTTAGGCGCGAAATACGAAGCTTGTTTGAAAAGTAAACAAGTATTTACGGAAGTGCATTTGGCGCAAATTATGGCTAAAGCAGTGTCAGGTTGAAATTCGGCTGAATTTATTTTGGCCGCCGCTCGTATTTCCTCTTTGCATATGAGAAAGGTTTTTAAAATATTGGATTGCAATTTCGGACGGAGAAAAATCGTTTTATTAATGAAATCTTCCAAATTTGTAATAATTTATGGAAATTATTTAATATTTTAATTTTCGTAAATTAAAATCAAATTACCTAATATTTTGAGCTTTATACAAACTTAACTAGAGCATGATTAAATGAAATCCGAAATTAAAAGAAAATCAAAGAGGAGTATAAAAATAGTAAAATAATACTATTGACTGTCTTGATTGTCGAAAATCAAAGGTTATTGCTTTATACACAACGTCGACACTAACAATTCATGGGCAAACACTAATGCTATGCTGTTGACACTAATAATTCAGAGATGAATTACTCAAACAGGGGCTCGAATAACGCGAACTCAAAGGTCAACAGCAAATTTTAAGGGTTTGCGCCTAACTACAAGAGTCGCAAACACTGCTCTCGACTTGTTTTTGACCCTGAAAACTTGAGCGCTGCCCGAAAAGTAAATTTCCCGGCCAAACGCAAACTCGCTAATAGCTAATTTACGTATCGTGTCACTTCCCCCGGCTAGTTTCTAAACATAAATCCAGCCTAATTAGAATATCCGTGCCTTTGACATTTTTGACAATCCCGGCGGCGGCGTCACCCCCCGCCGCTCGTTCGTGCTCGTGAAAAAAGAGGACGAAAAAGCAAGAAAAGCCGTTAACTCTCGAGAGCGAGGGTGCGGCTTTGTTATCGGACTCTCCGGTCCTCCTCCGGAGCGGCGGGCTCTGCGATGGCTGCGAGATACGGCGCAAAAAGTGTTTCCGTGTCGCGGCCCCCGCGCGTTAATTGAGTCCGGCGACGAGAAAAAAAAAAGAAAAGCGGCCGAAAAAAAATCAATTGAATCGCATGTCGAGTGCACCGTTTGCATGTAAATGATTGAGCGCTCGAATTTTTTTGCCGCCCCCCCCCTCCCCCCTCCCCGCGATAAGCCCCGTAACGCGCATTAATTTTCGATATTTACCGGCGTTGCGTGCGGCGCGCGGAAGCGCGAGTAAAAGCCCGCCGACAAACGCTGAGCGATGAAAGGGTTCGCTGAAAGTGACGTGGCCGCGGCGGCGGGGACAGCCCAATTTCGCCGGCCCTGTGCGCGCTCGCGCTCGATAAATTTGACGAATTCGATAGGCTGTCCAAGGACGCTTCCGGTTTTTGTTCTCGGCTGTGCGGAGGGCTTCCCGGCAACAGTCGGGCTAAAACGCTCCGTTACCGGCAATTTGCCTGAATGGGTAATTAGAATATCTAAGTAAACACTCGGGCCTTGTTGAGAATTTATAGGCTTCTCTTATCATTGGAGTAAGTACACTATGGCGGGATATCGACTTGACGTGTCAATTTAAAATTGCAATAAAATCTATAATTAAAGCTGTCACCATAAATTAACAGCCAGCGCAATCAGAACTGAAGAGGGAGAGAGAGAGTGACTTCAAAATACAATGTCAACTACTATAAATAGAGAAAAAAAAAGGACGAAGGAATTTGCAAGGTCGCAATTAATGTTGTTAATTACAGCGTAGAAGGGGCGAGTTGGTAATTATGTTGTCCTGGGCGAGAAAAAAAATCATTAGCAAGAATAGTAGTTAGGAAACAGGAAGGCATGCAGCAAGTTATACGTCCCAGAAGGCTGTCGGAGGAGCGGAGCAAGGAGGAGTGAGATGAGTAAGGTGGAGCGGGAGCAGGAGACGAAGGGCCGTTTTACACTACAACGCCTCGCTTAATTACTAGTTACTAGTAACAGGAGTTGGGGGGAGCCTTTAGCTCACAGTTCGCGTCAGCCCGCAGAAGCTTATGATGAAATAGAGCCTGTAGCTCCCTGCGCCCTCCCGGAACGGAGAAAGTGTTGCCAATCTTTTAAACAATTACATCCTGCCTAATTATTTATCTAATCGTGCACACTTGCTTCCTTCGTCAAATCGACGAAACCTCTGCACAAATTTAACAATCCTGTACGTTTAACATTCCTTCGTAAATCTGAAGCTCGGCGGCATCTTTCACTTAATTGTTACATTGTCAATGCATTTTACACGGTTACAAAAATCCAACCGTGTACAAAAACCGGAGCAGTAAAAAAAACCTGAAACTCGGCCACCGCTCATTTCCGCGTTCGCCCTTAACTGTCAGACGAACCAGGAGCGACATTCGCTCGCAGAGAGCACCTAAGCTCTTCTCCTTGATTGAAACTTTGAATTTAATATTAGCGCGTCTTGCGCCTTAATGACCCCCCGCCAAAGGGAGCCGTGCCGCCGCCGCCGCCGCGGCAAAGGAAGAGGAGCGGGATGGCTGAAGACACTGCGCGAAGCCGGCAATCGTAAAACATCTGCTCGTTAGCGCTTGGCTAGACCGCAATCAGCATCCTCCCCCCTCTCCCTCTCTCTGTGCAGGTACTTGTAACCTGCGAGTGTACGTGCAGCCAACGCGAAACTCCGGTTTCGAATTATCCGACTAATTAAGGTCACTATCCTTAGCTCCGTGCACACCATCGGAGATGATGTTGCGCGGAAGATCGATCCCAATAGCTTTGCCGTTCAAGGGCTACGGTTACCAAGTGATTTTCTTCTTCGGTCATGTTCGATACGGGTAAAGCTTGCAAGTGCTGCTTCTTCCGATAAAGCGACGATTTTTTATTTCCGGCAGCGCGTTGCGCGATTTCAATAAGTTCGGCTCGCGTTATGAGCTTGAGAGCAAGCTTGCACGACACCAGTAATTACACGCGGCTTTAATTACTTCGCGACGCCGTAATGCGACGTCAAAAAAGGCAGAAAGTTTCCACCTCGAGGAAACACGTAAAAGTTCGCCCGTAAACTTATTCCGAGTCCAGGGGACAACGACCCCGGTGAGTAGCCCCTATCAAGACAAACATCGGCGTGACCGTGAAAGTGCAAACGGCCCCGCCTAATCTCTCTGGGGTTAGGCGCTAGAAAAACAGAGCAGTGGGGTGTCTGTCGGTTTGCCGCATTTTTACGGGTTTTTTTCGACTGACGCACGCGATGAGACGCGACGATAGTCGGGTCGCCGAGGGTGACTCGGAGTTCGCGTTTCGCCGAGTTTGCCTTCTTTTTTTTTTACCGGCCAGAGCGTAATTCATTTTCCAGCAATCGGCGGCCCTGCCGCTGCCCGTTTACGGGACGGAAGATCCAGCCGTGCGTCAAAGGTCATAAACCCGTGGATTCTCGGGGAGCGATGCTCGAGCGGATTCTCACGCAACCCGGCGGAGATTGAAGACAGCTCGGTCAAAGCTGTGTTGGCTTCGCTGCTAAGCGAGCGACACGCGACTGTTAAAGCTAAACACGCTCGGTTACACGCTACGTTTCTGTACACGGGCCTTTACATGCGCTCTGGCTTCCAGCTTGGTCTGAACAGATTTTTGGAGATTTTAAATGTGATTATCAATTGTGTGATTATTTATACTCCAAAGTACGCTGCCAAAAGCAAATAGTGATAAAATCATTACGAGATGGTTGTATTGTTGTCTTGTACAATTGAATGTTGTTAAAAAGGTATTGATGATTTATTGTGCCATTCTTCCTTTTTGATTTTTTAGATAATTTATTTTTACCCAAGAATTTTACGTAACATAGTAGATTCATGAATTTTGAAATCCGAAAAATGAAAAAAATTTGTAAGGAAATTTAAAATCTGGGTTAACGCGTTTTAGTCGTAATGGAACATGGTAAAAGAAGAAATGAAATTTTATATTTGTATTCTTTTCAAAGTCAAAAGATAATAAAAAGTCGCATCGACTACTTTACTTTACAAGAATGTGTAGATTTCACAAGTGACAGAACCTCAATAAAGAAAACGGTAATTAAAAATCATTCAATAGCATAAAATCTCATTTTCAAACTTCACTTTCTGAGATTCAAAATGCCATTGCGCATTGAATTGAAAACTCGCGGTTGTTTTAACAAAAAAAAAACTACACCGATACTATACTTGAAAAAAATAGCATCGCAAAACGCAAGCAAAACAAAACCTCAAATTGGTTTCGATTAAAATCGCAGCTGTCTATCTGGGTCAGGTGTAATAACAATTACGCGAATAAAGGCTCTCGTCACAATACTCGTCGGTAACGAGACTCGAGGCTTTCTTTCACACGCAGTTTACAAAGAGGATTAAAAAAAAAAGCGAAGCAACAGAAAGAGGGAGCGAAAGAGAGAGAGAGAGAGAGAGAGAGAGAGAGAGAGGACAGCCCGCTCATTGTCCGCAGGCGCGCATATATCAGGAGTTTTCTGAAAAGAAGCGTTTCAATTACGGGCTTGTCTTCGCTCTCGGGCTCTGTGTACCCGCGCACTGAAAGGGACGAGCGAATCGCGGCGCATCAAGCCGGAGGAAAAGAAATATACTCCCCGCCGATTGCAATGAAAGTAACATATCGATTTTAGTTGGCCCCTCAAGCCCAAGTATTCATATGAGCTCGGCAGGCCAGCAACAATTGAATCGCATCGGGGCCTGTGCACACTGCATCGATTCGGAGGAAGATAGAGCGAGCCATGGAAGATTTATCGTATATATCGACAGGGCGCGACGACACTTTCTTTTTTCCCCCTCTTTCTCTATCTCTCTCTCTCTCTCTCTTGCTCGGTCGAAACAATACTAAGCGAGAGCGAGAAAACGGAGTCAGATAATCCAGGATTGGAAGTTCGTGAACGTTTACGTTTTCTAGCGCGAGCGTCTTCAGGCACTTTGCCATTTCCCTGATAGATGATGTACCCCTAGTTCTTTCTCTCCCTCTCTATGTAAGCGAGTTAGAACGCAGCGTCTTTTTTATATGTACATCGCTTAAATGATGCTGCGAAATGCAACAGCTGCTCGCTCGGCTTAAATCGGGCTCCGAGTCTTTGCAGAGAATTGACTTCCGCACTTTTTGAGCGAAAAATTTTTTCGGAAACTCCCGCGCTTACCTCTCTAAAAGCTCACCCATCAAACAGTTTTCATCTTTGGCGAAGCGAAGATATTTGACTGAAGAATAAAAAGTTAAATATTCTAATTTTATCGGCAGCTGGTTTCAAAACTAATTTAATATATATTGACTTTGAAAATAAAAATCAAAAAACGACTTGTCCAATATCCGCTACTTAATGTTTAAATAATGTACTATCCTTGACAGAAAATAAACGGGTTGTGCCAGTTAAGATTTTTCAATATAATTTTCTTAACTAAAAACAAACTGTAAGAACATTTTTTAACTGTGAAAGAACAAAAAGAGAGTAGCCCAGCTGAAACATTAAGATTATTCGGGACAAGTCGAGGAAAGTGTTGCAACTTTTTAAAAGTTCATTGATGAATTGGAAAATAAAAGATATTGTAAAAAATATCGTCGCATTAGATGATATATTCAAAGTACATATTGAATATTTAAAATAATAGCAATTATTATTTTTTTTTTGTTAAATATAGGGTATGTTATTAATAATACCGGTGGCCGTTTTTAGTTGAATTTTTAACTACAAATTATGCATCGCTTAACCGTATCGGTTAATTTAACATTTTATTAGTTAAGAACCCACGAAAGATTCAATCAAGAATACCAAAGTATTCTATAAAATTAGAAGACATGTCTTTTAATAAATTCTGATTTATCAGAATTGAAGTTGCTTATTTAGTTTAATGATTTCCAACAAGTTTAAAATGAAACTCTGTTACAAAGCTTTTACGCAATTAGCAACAGTAAAAAGTTTTCCAGTAGTTCTAATTTATTTTTAACGTCTGCACACACGAATGGTGAGTAATATGATTAACAATTTTCCAATTCGAATGGTTTTAAGGTTTTATCTTCTTTGCTGTAACGAACTAATCGAACGAAACAAAGTTGTCCTTCGTATCGATTTATTCATTTATATACATACTTTAGAAGAATTGCAAATTGCGAAGCCATTACTGAAGTACAATTTAAGAGAAAAAGTAGCGAAGCGAGATAATCCAATCAGTTCCTTGCATAATTGACTTTCAATCATTGGATCAATGAAAGTTAATACTTAACTTTAGATCGAAGCGAAATAAAAGATCCATTAATGATCTCCAGTTCCAATTAATTCGGCCCAAGTCATCTATACGAGCGAACTGTAAAAAGAAAACAAATAACTGCTCATTCACCTACATATAAAGCCGATACTCATGAAAAATGAGCGTCACGTGTACAGCTATAACAATCCATTGTTCTTGTCGCTTCGTATCCGCCGCCACGGACGCACAGCCATAGAATGTAGAAGCTCTCTCCGTGAGTTGCAATTTTACAGGAGAAGCTCTGAGTGACCCGAAGCTTCCCTCTTGTCTTTGAAGCTAGAAGCTTCTCGAAATCGCCTCGTCGTCTCTCGGCTGGCTAAGCGGCCCTACAACACCTGGCATGTCCTACTCACGCATTTTCCCGCTCCACTTGTCGCGCTGTATCTTCCCCCTATTTCTATCTACCTGTTTCTCTCTCCCTCTCTCTCTCTCTCTCTCTCTCTCTCTCTGTATTTAGCCTATCCTCTTTAAGTTTGGCGACGTGCAGTACATGTAAAAGGACTTGCAATCAAATTAAATTAACGGGACAAGCGAATAATATCGTTGCAGCGTTACTCCGTTGCGTTAATTAAATTAAGCTCTTCGGAACTAAGCATAAAAGTTTCTTGACTTCCTCGCAAACTTGAAAATGCAGAGATTACGCTGCCATTTACGTAGACTAAAAAAATAAATATAAAATTTTTAATTCGCCTTTTCGTAGATTTTTAAAGCCTACATAGATTTTGAAAATGCAATATCGATAGAGGAGAGATCGGGGCAAATTATAAAAGACTAGCAGGAATGAACGCGTATTTTGTACGTGCCTTAGTATATTGTCAAAGTTTAAAATCTTATATTAATTATACTATCTAATTTTAAGTAAAATAAGTAAAGTATCAAGAATTTTTAGTAGGATATGTTTTCTAATGATAAAATATGAAAGAGGCGCGTCCATTTAGCCTAAAGCTTGATTTTTCAAAGGTTGTGCGTTCTGTTTGTTAAAATATCAAAAAATTGATTTCTTTAATCACCTGCTGCTGCAGTACAATGAAAACTTTTAGTGTTCTCATTCCCACCATTTATACACATTTATACATTATATATTAGACGACATATTTACAAGTAAATAAGTTGATAATACACGTAAATGACCGTATATGCATGATTAACGTTCAGTTGCTGCACACATTGTTCGTGCATCAGCTTTCCCATTGCTCCACAACTCACTTTATCCAGTTCAATTTGCCCCAAATCCAATTATTTAGAGTAAATAATTCAATAATTTTTGTATCTTGCGCTCGAGTGTCAGCTTACCCCAATCTCCCCTACTATACCGGATAATGTTGTAAATGCTTAATTAATATTGTTTATTACAACTCTAATTAATTTGTACTAACTTGTTTATTGTAACTCTAATTTATGCTAACAAAATTCCGATAAGAACTTTGCTCTGTCAGAAATTGAAGTAATATTATTAATTAACCTAATACATTGAGCACTGAAACGAAGCACCTCGCAGGACTCAAAACGCCTTAATTTCCCTCTCCGCCCAAAATTTCGTTCGTCGCGTCTTAACCCCTTCCGGCTTCCTTTCCAGGCAGGAATCTCGTATCGCAAGCGCAGATCTTTTCCATCTCAATCGCCGTACTCTCGCAAACAGAGCGCAGTCAGCCAGCTCTTTCTGTCCCATCGAACTGCAGTGCATACACACACACACACACACACACAGAGCAGAGAGGGGGGCAGCAATATGGGCTGTATCTGGTGCAGCGGTGCGCTACGCACACAGAAGGTTTGCGCCCGGACGCTGTCCTCGAGCGGGGCTAAACGTTCCAAGAGATAGCGACGCGTGCCTCCGCACACACGGCAAAGCCTTGCCGCATCCATTACCCCGACGAGCTTGTGTGTCAACATTACGGCTACACCATTGCTCCGGGGGAGGACACGCGCGATGGATATATTAGACGGCAGGAATGTGTGTATGCGCAGCCTGCAAACGAAGCCCCTACCCCCGAGACGGTGAATTTTATAATCGCCGGATGGGTAGACTGTCTGGTATCCTTGTCGCGCTGCAAGAATCCCTTTTGGTGTTAACTGGGCAGCTGCAGTGGTAGCGCAGCTTCGAATCGATAAAATATTGATCGCGAGCATTTTTGACATTGACCTCTATTCGTACCTAGAGTCCCAAAAGGTACTCTCTCGAAAAATAGGTCTATTACGCCTATACACGTCTCCTTCTCTTAGAATTCTGCAAAACGCCCCGTATTCGCCGCACCCACGCACACTGCTAGCTTCGCGAGGGAAAATCAATTTTGACCTCGGGCAAGCTTACGACTTTGGCGCACAAAATCTCCGCGGAGCGTTGCATCTTAACGCGGCAAAGCAAAAGGGACTAGTTTGCAGACACAAGTGGAGAGAGAGAGATAGAGAGAGAGAGAGCACAAGTAGGCAGTCATACAAGAGCCGGAAGCGGGAGCGCGAGTTAAAACAATTCGGGCAGGGAACTCGGGCTTGAGTTAACGATCCGCTTCATTTAATTGCGGCACAATCAGAATGTATCCTCTCTTTTGCCCGTGGCAGCTCGGGGCGGCTGCAGTTTAACGGCGGAAGCTTTCCTCGACTCGGAAAGGTGGAGTCAGATTTGCTATCCGCGCTTAAACGATCCCTCCCACCCGCCTCCTCCCCCCTCCCCCCCTTTAGCAGCGGCTGATGTAGCCGCGCGCGTACAAGAGCACGGTTTCGAGGCGTGTATAAGTTACGCGCGCCGGCAGGAGTTTCTGGCTGCGCGGCGTACGAGATATCGCCGAGTGTGCACACGCAGACTGAATTTGCATCAATTCCACCGGTACAATGCAACGGGATGCCGCCTTCGACGCTGTACTTGGTAAATGTCATTGAGTGGCTGCTCCTCCTGGAATGATCGACTTTTCTGCCTCTCGTCGTGGTTTAGTTCGGGATTATTTTTCTTTTTTTTTAGAAAACGGTGTTTAGACAATCTTGGATAATATTGTCGAAGAGACTCGGAGTGTAGTGTGGAAATATAATGAGGATAAAATTTCTTTCTTATTTATTCTGTTATGGTTTGAACACTTGGAGAATCGATAAAAGTCAGACCGGCAATTAGCAGGATGCGATAGAGACTTTTTTCAAATATTTTCTTGCTACTGCACTGCAAAGTTTATATAAAAACAATTGAAGTTCATAATTCCCCATAAGATCTCATGAAATTTATCTTCCTATCTTTGGGTAATTGGCTGGAAAGTTCGCAGATCATTAAGTTCCCAGCTAGTTACGAAATAAATTTCCACTCGAAAAAATTCATGAGTTTTCCGCTTATTTTTCACCAAT
Organism: Ormyrus nitidulus; assembly: GCA_900474335.1. Taxonomy (NCBI): domain Eukaryota; kingdom Metazoa; phylum Arthropoda; class Insecta; order Hymenoptera; family Ormyridae; genus Ormyrus; species Ormyrus nitidulus. The sequence goes on from UCOL01001129.1 coordinate 19,484, forward strand.
TTAAACATAGTTACTTTATGAATTTAATACTTTCCGAAGGTTTTCAACGCTAAATAATACCCGCAATCTTGCTTCTTATCAGTCACCTGTTCTTTTATTGCTCATCTTCTTCTAGCTTACTATACATATATTAAAAAAAAGTTTTTCATCTTCAAAAACAGCCTCATAATGGGTTTTGAAATGCAGCATTTGCGTACATCGAAGCCTTATTACCTCTCAGCGTATACAAAATAACTAAACAAGTTGACAAGCCGGCCTGAATATCTGAAAAAAAGGACTATCACTGTTAGCGGCCGGAGCTCGTTTTCTTACGTCGAGCAGCCTTCATTCGGGATTTCTTGGATAATGACATTATTGTCGCTCGTGATGTAAGGCACAAAGGGATCGAGCTTTTGTGCTCGCTCGCGCGCCCGGCGACAATGTAAAATGAACGAGGGCTCGCGAGCAAGGAAGTAACTAGAAAGAGATAGCCGAGCCACCGGCGGAAAATTTCAAGACGGAGACGGAGACTGCAGTCGCCGGCGAATTCCCTCCATTAGCCGAACACCTCGGCGGCCATTGTACGAGGCTGTTTCCATGCAGCGCCGGTTATCGTCCAACTTGCAGCGCGGCTAAACTGGATTTACCCCTGCTGATCCGCGCTTTTATCCCAAGCCGCCATCTCAACTTCGGCCCTTTGTCCCGTTTGCGTTAGTGCGCTTCTTGTTGTTCGCTTCCGTCGCCTCGTCCAGATAGCCGCGCGCACGACTGTCGAAAAATGACGCGACCGATCCGGCCCGACCTCTCCGATCTGGGTCAATGCCGTCTTATAGGCCTGGCAAGGCCTGGAAATACGACGCCCGATTTCGGAGGATCGATGATTGTCTCCTCCCGGCGCTGCCAAACGGAGGGGAGGAAGCCTTTTTCGGGACGAATCTGCACTTCTCTCATTGGCCCGCGGATGTCGAGATTAATCGACGAGATAAAATTAGGTAATGCGATGATGCTGGCGGGATCGTGCATTTTCGACGATTCCAAGATTGAGCATTGTCATTTTTAGAAGGTAGAAGCCTGTCGAAGTACAATTTTGCTATAAGGAACGTTTTGGAAATAACCGTTTTCAAACTCGAATGGACAGTTTTTCGTTTCTCGTAAATTGCTCTTTTGAAACTTTTGTCAAAGTTTCTCACGCTAAAGTATTCATAGATTTTTTACCGTTTGAAATTTTTCTAACATAAATCGTAAAAACTCGATGATCTCATTTGTATCTTATTATGCAAATAATAATAAATAATATATCTTATATTATGCGAATAAATAATAAAAACTGAAAGAAATATTTACTTATTCCTAATGCAGATTATTAGGTGAAAAAAATAACTTATAATAAAATCTTGATAATTAAGGTGCTAAATGAGGAACAAGGATGTAAAAATAAAAGTCCGAATAAAGTTAGACATTTATTCCACACTATATATAGCACATACGTTTGAAGAGCAACAAGCCACCCGAAAAGTCCGAGACAATTTGACGAGAGTGCGGGCTGCATAGTAAGAGGTCGTGCATCGCTCCGCTACGGAACGAGTCGATACGGAGCCCTTAATCGACGTTGTATACGCATAGAGTCAAGCCATTTCACCGAGATCTGGCTGCTCTCTCTCTCCCTCTCTCTCTCTCTCTCTCTCTCTCTCCTTCTCACTCCCCTAATCCGTGCAAATCAAATTCGAAATTACCTTCCATCCAGCCTCGACGGCGGCGGCGGGCCGCAGGCTGCTCGTGACGGATGATGCCATAAATTTTGCCATTCGCGATCCTTCCGCGGCTGCCGCCGTTGCCGCCGCCGCGAGCTTCGACGTCTACATAGTGATAGCGTATGCATGGACCCGCAAACCTGCCCGCACCGGCAATACAGAGAGAGAGAGAGAGAGAGATGCGCGCACCGCATCGACTGCTGCGCCAAATCCCCGAGCCTCCAGCACGGGTCTGACGTCGAAAAAGCCGAGGACGGAGATTCGCTGCCCGAGCATATCGGCGGATAGGCGAGAGAAGCTGCGAATAGTTCCGAGGGACCTCTCCATCGGGGATCTGCGTTTAGCGCTTTCGCGCGCGGATACAGAAAATTGCTTTAGCCTCTTTTCGTTTAGAATTTATTTTTGGTCCGTGAATGAGTGTACGGATGGGCCTCAAAGCAAGACGCAAACAATAAAGCGCTGCTTTAGTGAACAGAATTTATTATTATTTAGCAAATATATTAACATCCAGCTTTAGAACGTACAATTATTTAGAATGTACTTTGAAGAGAAATTCTCATCCTTTTAACAAACTGGTCATATAATATTAAATCAAACAGCAGCATGTTGCATAATACTATTGCTAACATAATTAATTAACATAATTAATGCTTTATCTAAATAAACTACACTGCTTTGCAATATTGATTAACAGCGTCAAATTACGCAGACAAATTTTGAGCTGTTTAAGTGCGCAATATCATTTTGCTAAAGATGTTTCTTAAACTAAACAGTATTCGCAACGTGTTTTGACTTCATTATATATAACGTTGGGAGTTAAAGTAGCCTGATGATGAAATTCATGTTTACTGCGAGCATACTGTGGTATGTAATTATAAATTTCAAAGCCATTTTTGAAATGAGAAATTTTCATTGTTAATGGCTATTCCCGTAAATAAATGAAGCACATCTATAAACAAATAACTTTGCAATCAGCAAAATGTTGCGTTCCAAAAATATAGGTCGAAAAGGTAGAAAAATATTGTACAAGAGATATTGCAGCAATGTAAATAACTCGTGGCGTGCAACGTTATAAATGCACGTGTACATTTTACTTTTTTGTAAGTTATGCCTGGCGCAAAAAAAAACACACTGCAACGGTCACATGTAGTAGTTCAATAAAGTAAACAAACATCGTATTTTTTGTAATCTCATCTCATCTTGCTAAGCAAACAAAGATTTTTCAGGTTAACAGTTTCGTTCGGTATTCGTTTTCTCCATAATAGATTCTTCCGGAAAGCGCGTTTCTAGATTGCTATTGACATATATTTAACTATACATACTGATGATTGTAGACGCACACGCGAGTGCTCACATCCGCATTGACAAACGTTTACGCAGGAATAGCTGTGTACCCTGTACTAAGCGCATGCAAAGCCTAATTATTTTCAAATAACTCGTAACGAAATCTCGGAAATGCTTAAACGGACCTTTTGACGAAAATCAATCGAAGAGCAGTAGTTGTTAACTCGATTTCCAAAAAGCCGATTCTCAAACCGATCGATGCGTCCTCTCCGACAAAGTGAAAGCCCATGCCTGCAGTCCCCGAGTTCTCCACTCGACACACTCAGCACTCAGTCGGCGTCCGGCCAATTAAGCCTCGGCGATCCTCGCGGATTCGGGCTTGCGGCGGCCATAATTACGAGGCGTCGGCGCTCGTTTTTGCCGAGCGATCGGCCGCGGCTCTCTCCTCGGTTTCCGGCCGATAAAACGCGCGCGCGCATTAACGATTACGTCCCTCAAGTATATACCCGCACCGCTAACACGTCGTTCGGGGCCCCCGGGGCGTTAATAGCCTCGACGATCATCTTGCGCAATTGCCCGTTTCACGCTCGCACCTCCGCCGTACTTTAACGCCTGCCGCTCTCTTCCACTTCATCCCCGCTCTCCGCTCTCTCTCTCCCTCTCTCTCCCTTGGCCCGGCCTTTTTTCCCGGGCTGGTCTTTTTAATTCTATGGCCTCCTCTCTACTCGCGGTCTCTCGCTTCCTTTTTTTACGGCGACTGCCGAGCGAGAGAGGAAGCTATTTATGGTGGGAATTCGCTTTTATCGAATACTGTCTCGATGACTGCACTGCCTTCGTTCGCGCGCGCCACCCTGCGCGTAGCCGCCATCTAAAGAAAATACTCCGCAATACGGAAGTCGATGAGAATATCGTACGAATCCTTTTTCTGCTATAGTAAAATCGTCCCTTCCTTTTTTATTTTTAAAGTATTTGCAGTAAAGAGATTGAAAAACTGACTTCTTTTCATTATTTATATTAAATTTATTGCAAAAAGGTCGTTCGACTGCATACCTCATTAAATTATTGATGAAATTACAAAAAAAACGACCCATCCCCGTTATCTAAAAATGTTAAATTGTGCATAAAAAGTCCAGTCTCATAAATGGCCATTTCATTAGCGAGGACGCAAAAAAGTTTCACCTCGTTAAATCGGATAGAACACTCTCCGCGGCAAAGGCACCGAAATCGTTAAAATGCGAAACTGAAATTCACGCAGTCCCGAGCTCACATTTTATAATGACCGCAGGACGCGTAAAAGCCGGGCCGACGCAGAAGCGCAGTGATTGTATTAAATCTTGCACAATGAGTGGCGCGAAATCGTAATTTTAAATCGAGGCGTAATTTCTAAATGGTCGCCGTCGAGGGCCGGCTTTGACACTCGGCGTCGTAAATTTATAAGTCCAAACGCACTCGATAAAAACTTGTGCAACTTGTCGCGCGTTCGACCAGCAAGTTCGCAAACAAAAAACACTCATCGGCGAATTAAAGAGCATATGACCTAGTTCCAGAGAGAGAGAGAGAGAGAGAGAGAGAGAAGTGCAGGCTCTAGTCTTGCGCGGGAGTCACTTGCTACTTCGATTAACGACCAAACTCCTGTGAAAATGACGTATTAACTGCAAAAATAGACAAAGAGACGCGGGGAGGAAGTCTTCCGCGCTGAGAGAATCTTGCAGAGTTAGTCAAATGTATTCGGTGAATAAAACTTTTCTGGAAATGATCAGTACTTATTGTGGATTGCAGCGCTATTCAGATATTTTAATATACACTGAGCAAGCCAAGTTGGCAAAATTTACAAACATAGTTGTAAAAAATTTTTATTCTCGTAGTCTGTGATCGTTTTACCAACTAGGTTGGTAATTTTTATAAATATTTTTGTAAATTTTACAAACTTTGGCTTCTCAGTGTATCTTTAATATATATATAGTTTTTAAATATATAGTTTCACCCATCAATTTATTTGTTAATTAATACTTTATTTGTAAATTTACAATTTTACATTATTGGAAACATGCATTTATAAATTAATTAAATTATTAAAAATATATTCTAGAAAATTGACGCTAAATTACATTACTGTATCATCATAATTAGCGATTAGTACAATTTTAATTAGTCTAACTCTGATTAAATTAATATTGGATTATGCAAACTAATTCATGCGTATATTAACATATTATATTGATTATTTGCGTTGTGGATATAAATACGTAAAAGCATTATCAATGAAATTGTAACACTTCCGTTATAAATATACTTTTCACGTTTTATGTTTATTATTCACTATTATGCATCTAATTTAAAAAAGAAGTGCACACGTTTTAAAAAAATTTCACTTGAAAATTAGGTCTAATCGTGATGGTAGACATGATAGACTGAGAAATGCAACGCGGAAGATTGTAATCCGATAAGCAAGAAATATCAATCTACCAAATACCCGAATTTGAAACGCATGAAATGACAGATTCGCGACAATTATCGTGCCCCGTGTCGGGTATGCAAGCGTCGTCGGCAAGCATATCTCGGAATACGTCGATGGCCATAATTGGCTGTCCCAATTGACCTAAATTGCGACGATATTAAGGAGATGAGTGTCACTATTCAGAAAATTCATAAGCAGATAGATCATCTACCTTAACACTATTTACCTTTATGACTAGTGTTAACTTCATGTTCATAAATAAAGTTGCCAACTCCTATGAGAAAGAGAATTTACCACTGGAAAATTTTTAAATTGCATTTATTTGCTTACATTATTAACATAGTACGCTCTAGGATAATTAAGGTATTCCAAAATATTACAAATTTTTTAATAAATATTTCTTGTATTATAACAAAATGTTTAAATTTTTTCAATATTCTACACAACATTTAATAAACAAAGAATTTTTTTTTATATTTGAATTTTTGTAAAAAAATATTTAAGCTGAGATATAAATAACTTCAAAATTTATTTTTGAATGAATTAATAGTTTTATAATTTTTACGTTCGTCCCATTTATTTGTACTGCTTACCCAGAAATATTTTAACTTTAAAGGTCTTAAAATATAAAAAATCATGTTGGAAGCATAAAGTTTTATAGTTTGTTCATAAACGTCATACACGTACAAATTTTCTGCATTTTTATACTGCAACGTAGTAGAAAAAACTAAATATTTAAATTTTAAATTTCAAAAAAGTTATTTTAGTACTTATCTTGTACATCGCTCGGTATATAAAAACTTTTTGTATAAATAGCGCCATAGCATTTCTTAGTATGCATCATTGCTGTGTGATAAAATCATTCCACAACGAATTCTAATTTAAAAAGCAAGAAAACATAATTATTGTATAGCGATAATATAATATCTAAGTGCATATATTTTAGAATAAATTAAGTTTACTAAGTTATGCTGTGCATCGCACTTATTACAACGTATATTACACTTGCATGCAATTTTTTAGATTTCTCGTGTGAATATTTTTCATAAATATATAAATAATCAGCAAGAAGTTTTTACATATTTTAAGGTAAGATTTATAATTATTTGAACTCCTTTAAATAAACATCTTAATCTCATAACTCCTTATTTTTGAAACTAGACTGTCGTACTACTCAAACCAAAGAACAACGCCATGGCATCTATTAAGACCTTCACTTTTGGTTTATTATTAATCATCAATTCAGTGCATTCGTATCTGACTCCTGACTCTGCAAAGCAGATGGCAATGAGACTATCAATAGGTCTCAATCGTGACTTCAACACCACCTACTTGAATAAATTACAAAATATCTCAAGAGAGTTTACTGGAATTTTCAGCGAAGCTTTCGACAAGTATCCGAACCTTTTACGAATAGCCGATAGACTTGAGTTTGTAGAAAGACAAGTCGAGTACATTGGAAACGCATACAAGCACATTTCAGAAATTATCAGCTATCCCGCCAAATTTCGTCAATCTAACCTTGAATTCGTTCTAAAGGCGTTCCCAAACTTAAGACCGGCTGCTTATAGGATTTTTGTAGAACTTAATGCCAACTTGCTAGTTCCAAGTATTTTCGAAATTTTGGCTCACAATCCGGTAAGCTTTATTTTATTTTTTATTTATTCATCAATGACTTTGGTTTTGATTTAATTATAATGAATAGAATTTCTCTGTAAATAAACATTCGGAGAAAAGAAACTGGTACTCTTTTATACAATTAAGTCCTTACGTGCTAAGAATAACTTCGTCATAATAATAATTGAGAATAAACAAATCAATTATTTTACAGTTGTCTCATTGTTGATCAATGCAGATTTATAAACAAATGTGTAACAAAATGAGTTTATACTTTTTTTATCTTCTTAAACTTTACTTGTTTTGTTACTTTTGTTATTTCTTGCATCGACATTTCATGTTTCATTTGGATATGTCAAAATATGTTTAGCACACAATATCTAGCTTGTGTAATAAATTCTGTTTGTACTTAGAATGTTTTCAACTAAAGTTTAGAATTGTGAATTGAAGTTACTGTCATTTTAGGATTCTCAAACAGACTGTGTAACAAAAGAGTCTTCCGCAAATCTAATAAATGCAGTTTACGACATTTACGTTTTTGCTGAAATTGAGGCACTTGTAGTGCAACTGTATATTTATGATATACAACAAAAATTACGTGGAGGTAAGTTGAAATATTTTTTTATTTAAAAACTTGTCACTAAGCAATGTGAATTATTTTTAGATTCTGTGGAACATGAAAAAAAAGAAGAAATTGAAAATTTTGTCAACAGAATAAGACTTACATTAGAAATTGTATACAAATCTATTGTTAAAGCTTCTAAAAATCAATCAGATTGTGATGATGCTAATGAAAATAATGAATAAAATAAAAGCTCGAATTTATAAAAAAATGAATAAGATAATGAAAAATTTATTCCGCGCCTACAAAAAAATGTTAACGCAGGGTAATTTAATTGGTCCAATAAATCTTTTATTGAATATCAAATAATATAGGAATAAAAATCCAAAACGCTTTTCATGTTTCGGCCTTAAAGTTTGACATAAGTTTGAGGATGAAATCTGTCAATTGAAAGGAGAAGAATCAGGCTGAAGGATAAAAATAAATAATTCTGGGGAAGAGTAATTTTCAAACGGTCGAACAATCGCGAAAAGTAAAAAGGGAATTCGGGGAAAAAGGCATAAAATATCTTTAATTTTCACGTGAACGTCAGATCTTGCATTATTTATGCAGTCATATCACCGAAGTCATGATTTTCTACTTAAAGACTAATTTAAGCTACTATAGTTTGCACGATTTTTTTGAAAATGCAGTAATATATTTTTCTCGTCAATTTTTTACGCTTTACGCATGAAAGCTAAAAATATTTAATTATAAATAATCAATTCTAAAACAAATTACCTGCATGAGTTGGGCTGTGCACATAAGGATCGTACAATTTAACGTTGTGTGCACTTTATAGCATTGGTGAAATTTATATATAGATAATATTTGACTATGCTAAAGTGTGCACATTTAATTTGTACACGAATCATATTATATGCCAATTAATTTGCTTTAAACATAGTACATTTCTAACGGTCTCTCGTCTATTCATCAATTTTACGGCATATTTTCCATTTTTTCTCTCTACCTTTCTCTTTCTTAAAGCACTAATTAATGGATCGATGCTGCGCTGAACTCGGCTTTTTTATGTTTTCCTCTATCAGATCCTACCTCATTGAGTAAGGATGCTTCAGTACTTGAATTGCATTATGAATATTCCTCTCAGGCCAATTGATCGATTAAGAGGCGAAAAATTGTCTGCAAGCTTTAATCGTGGAGGAAAATCGCTTCATTACAAGAAAAACTATCCTCGCAAACTACGTCATAGCCCATTCGGAATGGGTTGGTTTGGTTTGTACACATAAGTACACTTAAACAATAGTGCTTATTTTAGCATTGGCGAAATTTTATACATGTATATGTAGATATATTGAGCTACATCCTAAATTGTGCACAATTAAAATGTGTACAACTATTACGTGCATAAACCAACCCACGCCGCCCATTCGAAGAAAGCTGATAACTTATATAATTTACTAAAGCATTAAATTCGTTCGCGAAAAGCATTTGTATGCAATCCTAATACAATATTGGATTATACTCAGCGCAACGGAAGCTCTTAAAGTTGCGCATCCGATTTCCCGGTGCACACAAATTCGGCGGCGCATCCCAGAAAATCGGCAGATTTTAGGCCCCTCATTGTTCCCTCCCGCCCGTCTCTCGCCCCTGTAAATACATTATTCAGAGCCGCCGCCGCCGCCGCGAGAGCAGAGAGGCAGAGAGAGCGAGCTCGTGCAGAAGCGTTGCCGCATCGATTTTAACATAATAATTGTTACGGACTAAAATCAACGGTCGCGGCGCGAGTCGGCGCATAAGCGAGTCGCCCCCCCCCCTCCCCCGCTATAATGCATTTCTATATGTTGGCCAAATAATGTTATGCCGGGCCGCTCGAGCGTTAAGAGACCGAATGATAATCCCTTTTGATAAACGAACAAATTAATCATCATCTGCCGATGCGCCGCCGCGGATACGAGAGCGTGGCGCGCAGCTCCGCCGTGTTTTACGGGCGCGTTTTGCCGCGCGAATTACCGAAACGTTATTTTCGCCCGCTGATAATGGCCGTATTTTTTACGCGCATCCGATGCTCAACCGAGGGGCTTTGTGCAATACTTTTCAGCCGCGCATTATTCGGCCTGCACGCGTTCTGTTTGCTCGGGGGAAAATTATCGATTTCATTACGGGTTTATTTTATGTTCGCGTGCGATGTGTAAAGAAAACTTTTTTTTTTTTTTTTTTTTTCATTTGTGTACTTTGTTAAGCTTGTCTTTCAGATTATTGGATTTTATGCATTAAAAGGACGGCGACCGGGTGATGGAGATGGGAACGTAAATTTCTGGTTATCATAGGGGAATATACTTCAAGATATAATTTATTTTAAAAATTCTGATTTATTTGTAAAACAGAAATTCTAACTGTAGCTTGCCAGTCTATGCGATGTTTTAGGGAACAAAAGAGCAAGGTAAAATGCAAATTTCTACTATTAAAAATTCACTAATTAAATGGTACAGTTTTCTTGTTAAAATAACGGTTTTTCGAAAAGTGCACTTGGCAATTTTCACATGTCCAATTATCGTTACACACATACAGCGAATTAATTAAATAATCCATAAATTGTTATCCGGAAGTCATTTAAAAATGTTTCAAAAAACTTTTTCTTACTAATTACGCTGAAGCGTTACGCAGGTTCAAGTGTCTAGTCGACGTACTTTTTAAACCCCGTAATAGTAATTACCGTTTGTAAATGTGAAAAATGTAACTTTTTAAAAACTTTAATTCACATTTCAAGTGCGGCAAAACATTTAAATCCTTTTTTTAATCACGATTTTACTCTTATTATTATAGCTTTTTTTTCTTATTACTCGTAATAAATAAACAAAGTTTTCTAGTGCCTCTAAATAAAGAAAACTAAATCGTACGCCCGCGCAATTATGTCACGCGGCTTAGCTTTATCCAGACGAAAAACTCCTCGTGACGAGCGGCTGCAGAATTATCTTCGAAAAGAAAGCTATATAATGCTCGCATCCACTCCTTTTACGGCGCATTTCCTCTCCTGCTCTCGACGGGCCACAATTTTTCTTATATCATCTCCAAACCCGGGCGCAGCGATCCTCGTACATAAACTCACGCGCGGCTGGCTGCGCCCGCGATGCAATTTGCTATTTCATAACCACTAAAAACGTTAGTGCTGCACCGAGTGCAGCAGCTTCTCTCTCTCTCTCTTTCCTCGAGCAAATTGCGTATAAGCGATTTCTCGGAGCGAATCGAGCTTTCTTTTGAGTGTCTCGCTGAGGCTAGAGGAGTTCAAGGCCGAATGAGAGTTTATTAAGGCTGAGGTTGCGATTGCAGGTCGGACGGAACAGCCAATCTTTCTGGGGGGGAACGAAAGTCGGGAAAACAATTTGCATGGGGAAAATCTACTTGTTGCAACGGAATATTTGCCCGCCAACAATTCTTTGCAGGATATTGTTTTTGTTCTTTAAATCGAAACAGAAACAAGGGACGCGAATAACGTAATTTGGTTGGCTGATCTTAACGCGTTTTATCTACTTGCTTGTACTTTTTTCAAGCTTTTCTGAATAATTCGCTTCTGAATTATTTTTAGTCAAATCTTAAATATTAATGCCATGCAGAATATTTAATGTAACAAGTCAAAGCTTCCAAATATCGAAATCCTTGAATATTTGCGAGGATAAAATACGATTATTATCAGTGAAAGCTCTTTTTGCTCATAAAAAACTTGCATTAATCGATCTAGATTTATTATTATATTATTATAATTTTATGCAATAAAATACGTTAAAAAAATTTTATTAAACACAAACTTGAAAAATAAGAATTTAAATGTAAAACATCGTACAAAATACTTTTTTTCAATTCTTTTCAAAGTTCGTGAACAAAAAATTATATCATCTTACACGACCTAGTAACGAAAGTTGAATCAAAAGGAAATCACGTAAACGCAAACTGACTTACACAGTAATATTGTTTTTACCTACCTGTATCTTACATCTCGTGACCTCGAAAACATCAAAATTCATTTGCGACTCGGGTTTAAAAACATCGGTACTCGCGGATTTTCCTTTGATTATAAGTAAAAAGCGATTTTATTCAAAAGAAATCCAGATGAAAAATTGAGGAAAAAGTATTATGAAAGATTGAATAAGAAAGGAAAATAAAGAGAGTAAAAAAACTTAGGGTGAGGGGAAAAAGCAAATGTTGAAGATATACATAGATAATATTATGCATGCAAAAGCAAATAAGCTAACAGATACACATACAAAGAAAGAATACAAATACGTATATGTATACCTATTGGGAAAAGTAAAAAAGAAAAAGAATCGTTCTGAATCGAAGGTTCATTTCATGGCGAGCTTATATTGGACTCGGGGATAGTAATAAGGCCATTTTTCATATATACACATAAAATTTTGCGTGGGCAATTTCTTTCCTGATATTATTTTAGTCAAAGAACATTGTCCAATTTATAATCTCGAACGGATTGAAATTTACTATTTAAAAAAAAATTAGGTTATAATTACGGAATATTAAATAAAAATAACTTTTTTAATGCATTTAACATAATTTTATTAAAAATAATTTTTATTATTTTTCTTTTTAATAAAATTCACGCTATTTAACCCGATTTCTAAAAAAAATTATTTGAAAAAATTTAAAATCACAGTGCATAAAAGGCAGGATAAAAAAGCGGAATTCAAAGCAATGAAAAAAGCAAATTATCGAGATGGTCTATAGATATAAGTGAACCGCCCAGCGGTATATATTTACAATCCTGCCATCTGCACAGGCGATTTGAATAATTATTGCCCGATAAATATGACTTTCAGACACCCAACTGTATTCGCCGACTGCCTGCGTTGCTTTTTAGCGCAAATTTTCACGGCTTTTTCAATATTTTAAATTGTTTAATCGCTCGATTCTCTTTAATTTTATTCTTATTATAGCATTTTCTGATGGAAGTTTAATGCCGAGATTTCGTTCAACTGCTGAGTCGATAAATTCAGTTTTTTTAAAATGATTACCTGACTTCTAATTAAAAGCTTTTTGAAATTGTAAAATTATATTTGCCCAACGAATAACATGCAAACCGAATTTGGGATTATATTAAAAAGTTATTTTCGAATTTCAATTTTTTTAGACTTTACATAAAAATTGTATAATTTTTCGGTTAACTTCATGCTTTGCAGTAAATCATGTTTAATTAAAAAAGTTTATTTTACCAAAATTTCGTATTTTTAATTGAGAAAAAACAAGTTTTAAAAGCGCCCTACAAACAGCTGTTACATGTCACTACTAAATATTTTCCCCTGTAATAATGAATAAACAAGAGATGTCTTTTTTCAATTTTATATTAAAATGCAAATGCATCATTCGTGATAAAACGCACATAAAAAAGCAAAACCAAAAAATCAAGATGGTAAGAAAAATCCATTTATCCGATTACAAAAAAAAAGGGCGCGAAGCGCGAAATGTTATTACGACTTCATTTGCACGGGTGTAGATCCAATTACAGCTTTATTGGAATCAAAGCTTATCGAAAGCTCTCGCAAAATGCTCACGCGTTTCCCACTTTCAGCATTATTTTTTCATCCTCGCAGCCGACTCGATATAAAAGGTTCGCCCCCCTTCTTGACTCGAGGATATAATAATCCCTTGAAAATTCGCTTCCTCTATACAGGGGGGGGGGGCCTTGGCCGAGAGAATAAGAGTTTAATTAATACCCTGTAATAAGGCCGAGTACTCACGCCCCGAGCGAAAAGTGACATGGATACGTAATGCGGAGAGGGTGAAACGACTTTCAATTTGGTCCAACGATGGGAAACTTGCGAGATTCGACTGCTGAAAATTTTGGTTGAGTGTATTGAGAAGTTACTAGATTATATAGATCTTGATGGTTTTCGGAACGCTCTGAAAATCTCATTAATTTTTCAATAAAATTAGTACCAATTACTTATACTTATTTGCATTTTATTTTTCTAAGAGATTTGCTTACCTCGTAGAACAAAGAAACCAACTAAAAGGAAATAATTCACTTTGAAGATTAAAAGTAAATATGAAGAGGTAAATGCAACTTAAATACCTATATATTATCCGAGAAAATCTTTCCGATCCACATAAAGCTTTTTCGCAGCGAATAAACTTCCTTTTCAGCTGAAAACTTTCTCCACAAGCCCAAGTCATTTTATAAATAAGTTCCGGGAGCATTTTAACGATTGATAACGAGTTGATAACGAGACGCAGGGCGAAGGCAGGTGGAGCGCTAACAGCGATTTGTGTTTCGACGCGGAATTGCGAGAAATGGGACAAGTAGAAACGTCTCGGAATTAAAGCTCTTTACTAATTAACTCAAGATTCGCCGAGGGCTCGGAAGAATTTAAAAATACAATTAGAACGTAGTCCTTGAGGATAGAATTTACATGGCAGCGCCGGGGGAAAAAAAAAGTGCCGAGGTAAGGAACGCGGGGAAGAGGGAGATAGATTTACAGTAACAACGGGAGAAAATTAGAGAGCTCAGTCGCAAAAGTCACCGAGAGACGGAGAGATTTAAAAGGAGGCAGGAGGAAACGAGGAAGAGGAGGATGCGACCCTCTTTACCTACTTTGCGACTTGTTTACTCGAGGCGAACGCGAGCGCGTGCTTTACAATTAAGGCAATCATCATTTAATCGAAAATTTAACTAGCTAAGAGCCTTTGCTTTTCGGCGCTCCAGCCATTTCCTAACAAGCTAACGTCCTTATTACCGCATCTCCGATGTAAATTTCTTTTTTTACGACAAAAATTCCTATAGCTATATTTAATTAATGTTAATGTCACGATTTTAAGTGATTTAAAATTTATAGAACTTCTAAAATTTGGATTTTTCAAAGTAAAGCTTGCCGGCGAGCTGTTGAATCCTGTCCTGAATGCCCCATCCTGAATATTGATAACTAATACAAGTCCATTATTAATGCATTGATTAAGCTTTTTGAAAAATGAATGTCTCAGAAATTCATAGTCAATATGGTTCCACAGAATTATATGACCAATTTTCATATTGAATATACATTGACAACCGGCGCCATGAATATGCAATTAATAACAGTGTGTACCTGTATAGATGAACAAACGTTTACTACAATTCCAGGATTAATAACGCTGCTGAAACGGTTTATTTAAATTTTTATCCTCCATACTAAGAACGTACATAAATTTTATTTCGTATATCGATGTACACACATGTGATTGATAGAAAAGTAAATAAAAAAAATCATTGTATTTTAAATGCAGTTAACGTTTTAATATTCTCAGTGATTCATAATTCAAAAGGGAGCAGGTCAAAAGTGCATGAATATTTTCGATTTTATCTCGTAAATGCACTGAATTCTATAAATCCGCGTTATTTGCAATAAATAATGTCATTTTTTCATTATCTCAAAAATACTGCAAAATTGAATCAGATTTCGAAATCAAATTTTACAATAAAAAATTTTACAACAAGTACGCAGTTTCTACTCCAGCTAACTTTTCCAATCACCTCTCCGAAAGACACAAAAAAATCCAGCTGAACTCCTTTCTAAACCAGCAGCGGAGCCACGCCGGTCCGCGAGATTATGAAATTTCAGCTCGCAGGAACGCCGGCGGCGGCGATTTTTCACGGATTATCCAAATTTAACGAGGAGGCCAAAGCCCGGACGGCTGATTTAGTATACGCGGGCAGGGCGCCGCAAAAATGGGGGCAAACTTCCATTCCATCCGGCTCTGCCCGGATACTGTCACATTATTTGCCGCTTTCGCGCGACCGAAATAATTTATGCCGCCGGCCGATTGAGCGACGCGTCGCGGCCCCGATTGATAGTATTTTGAAAGCTCTGCGCTTTCCGATTTTTTATTTTTTTTTATTTTTTATTTTTTATTTTTTTTGCGCCCCCGAAGCCAGTGTGAAAAATAATTTTCAATTTTTCGTCGTCCGCTATGGTTTGTCGCGGCGCGAACCCAGTCGAAAAGCTCTCGTCATCGAGTTTCGAGAGTCAAAAGGAGTTACGCGGAACAAGTGAAAAATGGTTCTCGAGAAAAAGTGTCGGCGCAAATTCACTTATTTCGTTCGTTTGCGAGTTAGTTCGCTCGATGGCGAAAAAGAGCGGGTCTCTATCTGCATTAAATTTTCACCAATGGAGAGCTCCTCCTGCACTTGCGAGTCGAGTAGATACATGGAAAATGCTTTAGACTTTGAACAAATAACTGTTATTTTGCATTTATTTATGCGCTTTGGCCGAGGAGCTTTTTAGCCGAGACGTTTTACCATTTTTTCACATTTTCAAAAACTTTAATAAGGAAGGGTATGTTACGACTGCGTCTGAAAACTTGCGTCGGTACGCGATAATCAGTAAGCGTTTAATTATCGTAAATTTAAAAAGGTTAAGACTTTTAAAAAAATAATTAATACGTAGTTTAAAAATTCGCATATAAGCTGTAGAAAGTACAGTAAATTCTTTCGTTCCATAAATTCATCACTCGTAAAGTTGCCCCTTAAAAAGCGACACTCCCAAGAATTCCTCCGCAAGCCGGAGAATTTAAGAAGGAAATTTAACGGAATCGATTACGGCGGAATCAGCTTATTACAGGAGGCGGTGGCGGCGCATAAGGCAGTGTCACGTCGCGATAAATCCGCCAGACGCTCTCTACACTCGGCGCGCTGCACAATGAGCGAGCCGCTTGCGCTTGATTTATGTAGGCTGCACCCTCCCTTTCTTTCTTTCCTTCCTTCGTCTGTCTCCTCCCTCCCTCCCTCTCACTCTCTCTCTCTCTCTTTCACTCTCTGCTGCGCGGGGACACGCTCTGGCTTAATTAGCCCTGGCCTTTCTGACGACGACGAGCTTTTCGCCGTCGATTGAGACGAGCCGCTGCTCTCCTTCCGTGGACTCCTTTCCGTCGCCCTAAGAGCAATTCATGCAGAAAGCGAGCCTTCCTGCAGTATGGATTTTTCGGTTATTTTCCCAGTGCTTTCCACGGTTTCGCGCGACTAATTTCGCGTGCTTGCACTTTAATTTCGTTGAAAAGCATATACAACGAAAGGAAATAATATAATTGTTTTCTAAGAATTTTATGAAAAGGAATAGGCGAACTTTCAAGAATTTAATAAAGGTTTTCTTATAAAATTTACAGCGGCTGTTTGCAGTGCGTTTAAATTGACAATTTTAATTTTTAATTGGAGTATTTTTTTTTAATTTTGACATTTTTAAAACAAACGAATTTTAAAAAATAACAACTTTTCAATCTCAATAAAAAAAAAATAATTTTACAAGTTCGTCAACGTACTTTTACATCAAAACAACACTTTGGAATGTTTTCAATACATTTTCATTAATTTGGAGCTACAAAAACTTTCTCTAAATAGAAAAAAAGGCAAAAAGGTTACATCTCACAATGAACTAACTATCCATTCACAGCCACTTAAACAGCTTGACAACATTAAAAATCACAAGCACACGAGGCCACGGGGTCTGTCATTTTATTCACAGCTTCAACTTTTTACTCCGCTCGCGAAAGAGAAAGAGGGAGAGAGAGAGAGAGAGAGAGAGTCGTAACAAGCTTCGTCCCGCGGCAACTTGTCCTTTTCACGCGCGATCTAATTGAATTTTACGCCTGGATGGCTTTCGCCGACGCTCGGCCCAAATAATTATTTGCTATCTCTAACGTTTCGCGGAAGTAAGAAGCGCGCATCTCTTCCCATTGTACCGCTCAGAACAGAATGGACGCCGTCCGCTTTCGTGCTCTACAAAATGTTGTTTATGATGTCTTTTTATCGTCCGCGGCTTCCTCCTGGATTTTTTAATGTTGTTTTGTCGCAGCTGAGGCGTATCGCGATAATGAATAACGTATGCTGGCAATCAAAACGACGAAAATTAAGTAGTTGATTTTTTTTCCGATTTCGCGTCAAACGATTGATTGAGTTTTTCAAAGTAATTCTTAACTCTCCACCGAAGTCGTAAGAGTCGTAAAAGCCAAGGTTAAACATTCTCCAACTTAACAATCACACCTAGATCTAACATTGAGCGACCTTGACCGCGGTTCTCCGCTCAATTAATTGAAAACTTGTTCAATTTCGCTCGAGTTCGTTTTTTTTTTTTTTAAACGGAGAACTGTATATCTTTCCTCGTTCGCTGCCTCGATCAAAGCCGGCGATAAACCTTTGGCCGACAAACGCGAGAGCTAAAAACTTTTCTAATCATCGAAAGAAATGAACGCATGACAGCGTTTCGCCGTCTTGGAACGCCAATTTTACGATCGAAAGGTCAAAGGTTGACCCTCGGGTATCGGGAAGAAAGGGTGCCTCGGCCGTCTTTGAGGAAGATATGTCTCATTGAGGATCCGGTACTTGCTTAAATTTGGCCCCCTCGCGGAAAGGCAACGTCGCGTTGAATGAAGCTCGACGGCGTTCCGACACTTGACCCATTTTAACGAGCTTGGGCATCTATGTAGAGAGAAAGAGAGAGAGAGAGAGGTAGGGGGTGGCCCGACCTGCAGAGATTACGCGGTCAAGATACGCGCGATCCTAACTCCTATAGCCTCTGGCTTTCAGAATTTTCTTTTTTTCCTTTCGTTATTTCTTTTTTTTTTTTTTTTGCCTTTCCCTTTGGGGAGGTCGGGATATATAGAGAACCCGGCTCGTTAAAGATACGAATCATTTCGCTTTCGCGTAAAACTGATGAGTTCCCACGGACTCTCTCTCTCTCTCTCTCTCTCTTTCTCGCTCGCTTTATTAGCCCCTTGCTTCTTTTTTTTTGTTCGCACTCGTTTTGCTTTTATCTCTGCGTTCAGATCTGCACTGGGGGCTTATTTTGTTAATGTCGGTGCTTTTGACGGAGAGAAATCAAAGGCTCGACGTTTGCATCGGTTTTCGAGGTCAAGTGTGGCAGTGAAATTCTCAATTTCTGGAACGTTATTTTCAAATGATTTATTTCTGGAGCATGAAAGCGAGCCGCTTTGAATGCCCGCTGCTGATTAAACGCAAGAAGTGTTTCTAACTGACTTTGGAATTTTTTAAAGCCGATGTAACCTGGAGTTGCACTTGAAAAATTACCAAATCTAGAAATATTTATTTCGATTTAAATTCATTTTTTAATGTTGCAAATAGTAAACACAAAATAATTAAAGTATATATGGGTTATAAGTTTCTGCTTGCTTTAAAACGAGCATTAATCTCGCATTTTCCGAGAGCAACGAAACGAAAAAATCAGCGATGCACCGTTATCAAATGCAGTTGAAAAGTAGGGTGATCAAATTTTTTGCCGCGACGGATAACGCATTGGTTACTTTTCTGAATGGATATAGTACTTTCACGGCTGACAGGATAAGGATCCTCACTTCCGACGCCAATATCACGAATTTATATTCGGCATTAAATTATAAAAAAAAAAAAAAGAGCGAGAGCAGCTCAACTGTGACGAGATTCGAAGGCCGGGTTAGTCCCCGAGGAGGACGCAACCGAAACCGAATGTCCAGCCAAGCGAAGGTATTTGGAACGCGCTGGTCAGCATACCGCCTTTGTCTACGCATCTTATTATTCCGCTCGTATTTTTCCGAGCAGCCCGGCATTTGCAGACTCAAAATATCGGCGCGGAGAGATTTTTGCATTATGCATTTTTCAAATTGATCGAGTCACTTTGGAAAAATGCGCAGCTGCCGAGCTGACTAATGTTTGCGCGCTTTCGATTTTCTGATTTTTTTTTTTGCTTTAGCGAAGCTTTCAGCTTATCGAAGCGGTTACATTTTTCAAACCCTCCGCGCAAAGGGGATTAAAACAATCTTTTTCAAGCTTTTAGATGCTTATTTCGATTAGAAAAAAATGAGTAAAGGGCTGGATGCGCTGCGATTTTTATGTATACATTCAATATTCACAAAGTCTGCACATCTTTTAATCCAGAATAATTTTGACGCACGAATTTCGGCTTTAAATTCTTGGTCCAAAACAAAAGCCAAAAAAAAAAAGAAAAAAAAAACAATCACCCCCGCAAGTGAAGACAACCCGTACATCTAAATTAATTAAAATGAAGCCCGCAGTTAAAAGCTGGCAAAAAGCTCCCCCAGGTAATCTCGCCTAGAAAATTCCCAAACTAAAATAAAAAGCCTCAGCCTGTACAGTTATCATCCCCTCGCCTTAAAAATCAAGAAAAAAAGGTATATATAGCAGGAGCCGTTCCTATCAGACCGACCGATCTTGGCCAATATTCGCCGAGCTCGCTTCTGGCTGTGAAAAATGATGTCGCCTATTAATGCTGACGTCTGAAATGAGCCGAGAGGCATAATTCCGGACGCTTACTGTATGAGTGTAATAACGAAGTGGCGGCTGTGGCGGCGGCGGCGGCGGCGGCGAGAGTTTCATCCCGGGGCGCAGCGCCGTCCAATCGAAAGCTCCGCCTGGCGCTGGCACGCGCACCGCTGGAAAACGGAGTTTACTTGCTTCCTCGTTTTTTCGGGTTTAGAGCGTCGGCTTTTTTGGCCAAGAGCTTCCGGGAAGAGTTAATTAGGAGAAATGGCCGCGAGGTCTTATTCTATCGACTTGCTCCGGCTTATTGGATTAGTTGTTTATTCGAGATTTGTGCAGTCCGCGTGCGCTTTTTAAAATTTAAACAGGGCTCTTTTTTAAAAAGATTTTTTACAGCACGCGCGAACTCTACTTCTTTGTTGTGGGGCATTTATTTAATTTTTTTTTAACAGATTTTGTCAGCATTTAAAATACAAGAGGTAACATAATAGCTGCTTTATATTCTAGTTATACATTTTTCATAAAAATGTTATTTGAAAAAGTATTTGTTACATAAACATTTGTTAAAATTTACATGTTTGCTGTTACATTAATCTCCAAATTTATTATTTGTATAAGCTTTCAGACTTTGTAAAAAATATAGTCGTTAATTTATGAGAAAACTTTATATTTCACTTTTTATATAGATATAATAAATGAATAAGCTGAAATTTTTAAACATTTACTAAATTCTTCTCGACTTTTTTAAGAAACATAATTATATAATTATTTTTTTTCAAAGCCGCACAATAACACATTATGCCTCCGAGCTCACAACACCCTCCTTGTTAAACTCCCTGGAGAATTTGATGAGTCTATTGAAAAGCTGCTAACAATGCTCGAAGTCGATATACGGAGACCTCTCGATAATATTAGAACGGCTAGTCTCTTTCACGGAGTATTACAACTTCGTCCAAAGGTTTAACGTATCCTGAAGACCCTACTCTATTATTTGTTCCAAGTAATTCGTGGAAAGGTGTCCTAATTTCCAGCATGAAGTGTTCTCGTGAAGGTTCAACTCTGTTACAAAATGCTGTAACCTGTAATATGACAAAGTTGACGAATTTTTATTTAATATTTTGCCACTTAAAGATTAAAGAAATTAAAGTTACTTTAGAAAATTTCAATATTATTATTGTTAAAATTGTAATTTTAAGACCAACTATGTAAATGTCCATAATAAGAAAAAAACCTGTTTAAAAGTTCTTGGAAAATTTAATTTAAGTTGTACATCTAATCTTATCGAATTTTAATTGAATTTTAGAATTTAGTGCATTAACAGAGGAAAATGCATTTATTCGAAGAAATAGGAGTAAGAAAGTTCTACCTTATTAAAACTTATCAAAATAGATTGATATTTTCACGATAAAATCTGTTTTACAGTTCCAACTCCTTACTATCTTTAGCTTGCTATCTTTCGAGACATCTTGTTAGGAGAACTTATAATTAACATTTCTCAATACTGACGATAACATTTAAATGCATGTAGGCGACTGAATTCCTAAAGACTTGTAAACGTTATATGCTGTACAAATTATGCACAGTCCCGATATCAAACTTAAACTTTACTAATTTGAAAAATGCCATTCTACCTTCAAAAAACTTGAAATTCTCAACTTTATTTAATTGAATTCGCTTTAAAGCAAAATCTCGGCGTGCGCACAACGGAGGCAGCTGCGCTCGTGCATTTAATCAGTAAACTTCCTAATTAGCCATCATAAGTATCGTACATTTACGTCTACATGCATAACAGACGCGCGTTCATTTCGATCCCGCAACACGAGATAACCTCATCTCGGCAACCCCTAATGAACGCATTGTCGTTGAAAACACACAAACTAATCAATGCAAGCAGTCGACGAGCGAGAAAAAGAATTCAAAGCAATCGCCGCCGGTTAAATACCGTATGGAATTTTGAAATACTGCCAGAACGGGGAGCGCTGAATTCTAAGGAAATCGAAAACAAAGGCAGACGCTTTTTGCGCACTTACTTGTTGCGTACTTTTTCTGCGTTTCATGCATGCTTTAGTCGCTGAAGTGAATTCGAGTCGAAAATAGAGTTGCGTGCGAGTTGGAAATAGTTTGAAACAAGCTGAATTTTTAGACCTCTTATTTTCGGAGATTTCAACTCGGAAATATTTTTATTTGTTTCAATTCGACGACGGAACATTCATGACATAATATTCGTCAATAAAAGGATTTGCATTAAAAAAAAAAATTTTCGATCGAAAATTAAAAATACTGAGCTTTGTTTTTAGCACAGAAAAAGAAGTATTATGGTTATTTTGTTTTTAAGAAAAACGTGTTTTTTTTTAAAAAGCTTATAACTCTGAAATTAAATTATCAACTGCTTTGAAAAATTTGTTAGTAATTCATAATATAAGTAGCTACAATCGGTAAAAATTTCAAGCCATTTTGTCAAATAGTTTTTGAGTAAAAGGCTGAAAACCGAAAAAATGAGTTTTCAGTGTCCAATAATTACAGCAGAAAAAAATAATTCAATTGACTTGAAGTTTTCTGAAAAGGTAAACTTTTTGTATATTCAGTAGGAGTTAGTTACATTTTTAAAATAATGTATTAATTTATTTAAAGTTTGAAGTATTATAAATATAGAAATGATAAATTAGTTTATTAGGAAGCTAAGTGCCATTGAATTGGCACCGGTTTCATTATTAAGCCATATTTGTGCAATTATTTTTATGCGTATAAGGGCTCAAATGAAAGGTTATGTTACTGGCTTTAAAATGGCACTGTCTTTAATTCAGGGCTGCACCCCAATC